>JAABOM020099264.1:0-26780 GCA_011800125.2 Solanum clarkiae | reverse complement strand
CATAATAGATTCACCGGTTGGTGTAGACACTTCAATCGGTTTATTCAATAATTTAGGTGTTCTCTTAAGCCTCCCAGTAACTAGTGGAGTGATATATGATAGTGTAGAACTAGTGTCAATTAATGCATATATATTATGAGAGAAAATGGACAATGTACCTGTGACCACATCAGGTGAAGCTTCCAAATTTTGCCGACTCTCCAAAGCATAAGTGCGATTCTGGACCACGCTAGAGCTAGCTGCTCCTCTAACACCTTTACCATGACCCATAGGGGATTTTTGACCCCTATCTAATAGAGGAACTGTCGATGATGATGCAATAGCTGACCCTGAAGCTTGTGCTATATCAGTCACACGCCTCCTTGGGTAATCTCTCATCACATGCCCTAGCGCCCCACAGCAATAACAAACATCTGACCCAAAATGACATATACCAAATGACTTCTTCTGTACTGCTTACAAGGCTTCCTAGGAGTCATTGGCTGGCCTGCCGATCCTCCTATCACCCGAGAATCTTGTCCCTCACCTTGTTGACCAAACTGATTATTCTAGACCCTTGAATCTGTGGTGGAGCGCTGGCTGCAGAATGGGAGAATGATGGCCTAGGCGGTCTGTTAGAAAACTTAGGCCTAAAATCACCCTGGGATGGTGCAAACTGCCCTGAAGATCTACTCCTCTTAGACTGTTCCCTTTCTAACTCCTGTGTCCTTCTCCTTTGTCTTTGATCCTCTAATTTCTATGCAAAAGCTTGCATTCTTGCTATATCCATATCTTTATTCAATGCAGCAATGGTACAATCTCTGACCAGATACATATCTAATCTATCCACATATCGATGAACTTTGTCTGCCATAGTAGCAACTACGTTAGGAGCATACCTGGATAGAGAATTAAATTGCAGACTATACTCCCTCACACTCATATTCCCCTGGTGGAGATTTAAGAACTGATCTGCACGGGCATCGCAAATCTCCAATGGCAAATAATGATCAAGAAAGGCCTCTTTGAACTCTTCCCAAGTAGTCGGGGGTGCATCTACATTTTTAGACTGCTTCCATGCTTCATACCATAATATAGCCACACCCTTCAACCGATATGCTGCTAACTCAGCAGCTTCTATACCACTGATATGCATGACATCAAAAGTGCGCTGAATCTGATCAATGAAGTATTGAGGATCTTCATTAGGATCAGACCTAGTGAAGGCTGGAGGGTCCAAATTAAGGAAGTCACATATCCTCATGCCAGTTGTCCTATTTGCACCACCTATACCCACCATTGGACCTTTCTGTTTTTGGCTTTGCCCAGCAACTATGCGAGTAAGTAGTTGAATTGCATTTTTCAAATCCTGCACTGTAGCATTAATAGGTGGTTCTGAGGGAACTTCACTATTTCTGAGTTCATCAAGAGTTGCAGGTGTTAGAGATGTTTGTCAAAGAGACTCATCTTGAGCCTCGTCTTGTTGTCTCATAAGACTGGGCGACCCAGCTACCACTTCTACTACCTTTCCTTTACCTCTGCTCTTCCAGGTTTTTGGCATACTTGCTATCTGTACAAAACAATTTAGGAATTAGACAAAATTCATCTATTACACTTAGCTCAATGGCACGATCTAAGGAATGAAACAAAAGTAACAACTCCTAAACGCCACGTAGCCTCCTGCTTATAAATGTGGTGCACAACACATCGATAAACAAGACACTACATAGACACGGCTTTGTAGACTCCCTAGGATGAACTGCTCTGATACCACTTTTGTCACGCCCCAAGTCCCGTTAGGGCAGATCGGCACCCATCGCCGACAAGGCTCGGGAGAACCAACCTGTACTTATGCACTTTCTATACATTTTATACAGAAATTCTATACTCAACATATTTGTATGGAAGTAAATAATGATATAAGCCAAAAGGAACTGCATGCGACTAGGTCGTTGAGGCCACGGTATCGAAAGTACAAAACACGACCACACTTCAATTTTACATAGTCTACAAAGCCTCTAGATAATAGGAAGTACCAAATAAGGGTCCGGCCACGCCCCCGCCTTGAATAACCATACAATACAGCCATATACACTTTTGAAAGACATAAAGCTCCGGAACAACCTGGAGCTTGGTAACAGAAGCTGAATATCCTGTGCCCCTATTGGGGAGATCTACTAGCACCTGTACCTATAGAATGAAATGTAGGTCCTCCGCAAAAGGACTCAGTACGAGATAATGTACTGAATATGTAAGGGATTAAATATTGTATATGAAATAACAACCTCAAATGAAACTATGCAATGGTGTGGAATAAGAGACCAACTTTATTCATACTTTGGGATTGAATACTTTATATTCTTTATTTTGCTTTATCTTTACTGTATAATTTGTGCACATCATAAACTGTAAATGAAGCTGATCAGTGGTAAACTGTATCGGGTTCGTCCCTTTGCTAGGTTCTTCCTTAACCCCCTCGGGCTACCACCCGTGATAGGATCTTCCCTTTGCTAGATGTTACTTCCACCCCCTCGGGCAATCACCTATCAACACTGTATACTTTATCTTTATATTACTTTTGAGATTATTCTTTTGGTGTTCATAATATTGGAGCTTTAGACTGTATATGCAATATATAACATGAAAATAATCATTCAAGACAACATGGCAATGAAGAGAGGATGTTACATAAGCAACGAAATATATATGAAATGAAATAACTCATGAACTTTGTTTAGCATCAAAAACTTATGTGCTTGGTATATATGTATGTATATAGACTTGAAGGTAGCTATATATAGGAGCATATGAACATTTCAAGAATGGATGCATGGCTTCTTGTCATGTTAGAGTAGATAATTACCTTTACTTACCGAAGTTCTATATTTCATGTCAAATGATACGAATTCAAGTAACCTTACATACCTCGTTGTATGGCCTCGTTACTGCCTTGGAGTGGATGTCTTACCTCCAAATATTTATCTACATCATGTTAGGCAATAATACTAGTATTAAAAGCAAAGAAGCACTTCTTGATTGTCCAAAATCATAAAAATGGTCATCCGGACAGCAAGCGTTCAGTGACGCAAAGACATTTCTTCAATCTTTTCTCATATAAATGTATTTTCTAACAACCATTCTTATGTACATGTCATGTACATCTTATTCCAGTCCCTTAACAGCCCCATAGCAGCCCACAACATACAACATAATAATTCTTCTCAACATACAAACAAGCAACATAACGTTATACCCTCCCACCGTACTTCAACGTCAACAATCCTAAAATTGTTTTAACTTTACCAATATTATTTCCAATGATTTTTACACATAAAACCAGTCTTTCTATAGTCCAAAACCATTCCCAAATCAGGGTTAAGTTGTAGAGTAACATACTACAATTCTACACAACTTACAATCGGACAGCATAACATTACTCCCACCTTCGCTATATTTCGACGACGACAATTCCAAACCTTTTCCAACTCTAACCAAACAATTCCAACAACATTTACACATACCAACAGTGATAATAAAATCTTAAAACATCATCCAAGAAGTTATTAAGGACATGAGCTAATAGCTTTAAATCCAACAGCCCACAATTTCTAACCAACATCATACCCAAGATAGCACAAGAAAACTCTTTTGTTAATTGAAATAAAATCTGGGCAGCAACCATATATATACATATATAACTCATACAATGTTAATAACATCAAATTCTCTTCATAATACAGCACACACACTATTTAGAAACCACTAAAACAAAAGAAAAGAGTGCAGCAATTTTCTGGACACATGCTGTCCAGAATTTCCAACAAAGCATACCAACATATACTTCTTGATTTTCATGAAGGAATCATACCAAATACAAAAATATAGTTACTTACCTTTATCTTCAAGGTTTAGGGACTTCTTATGAAGCCTACAAGATCCTTTGGCTACTGCTACTAGGTCAAAAACGTGAAGAGAGAAAGATAGGGAAAGCTGAATTTTTTTTCCAAGTGTAAATGGAGCTGAAATTTTAGCTTGTAATCCCCTCTTAAAGGGCCTCATTTGGACGAAGTTTTCATTGGGATTTTGGGCCAAATAGACCACTTAATACCACATATAATATACTAATTAATAATCAACTTATTCTCCCAAAATTGGGCCAAAATGGCAATGAAATCTAATGGAAATAGGCTGCCGGTTTTCAGTATTCCTGTCAAATTTGTTTTTGGCCCAATTAGCCAATTGATTTGTGTTATACTTGGGCCTTTATCACACTCTTCTTGGACTGAAAATAAGGTCCATTTATGATGCTAGAATATGGTCTAAAATTACACACTTAAAACTAATTGTATCCATACTCGAAGTTGGATAAAAATGACATCGAACCTCTTCTCCATTTAGCTAGTAATTTTAAGTTGAGCAAGTAGGTAAATTACCTATAAGATTATTAAATCATACAAATATCATAATTCCCTTACTTGATGATATCCTCAAATTAACATAAAATACATATATACAAGGCCCCCATGAGCATTAGACGCCCATATCACCCATTAACACGAGAATCAAGCAATTTCAAGAATTGACACTACTTTGACCAAACCATATCAAGATTTATTCCCATACTATTATACATGTAAAATATGGGGTTTTACGGTAACAAGGCTACTTCACCACTTTTACAATCCACAAAAGTGAGTCCTTATTTGATATCGCAATTGTGTCCTTAGTATGAACTTGTGGGCAGTTGGATGGAAGACTATTGCCTCACGTCCTTAATGACTGATTTGTTACTACTATGAGACTGGTTCAAGGCTGTTTTTATGTATAGATATTGTTGGAACAGTTTGGTTTGAGTTGGAATAGGTTTGGAATTGTCGACGTCGAAATATAGCGAAGGGAGGTAACGTTATGCTGTCTATTTATAGGTTGTATAGAATTGTTATTTATTGTGCTTTGTGGGCTATTGTAAGACTGTTTTGGTACTAAAACAGGCTGCACATGATGTGTACATATGAATGTGTGTTAGAAAATACAATTAGGGGCGGAAAGGTTGAAAGAATACGCTCGGGTTTATAAATACCCACTTGCTGCCCGTGTGTTATTTTCTTTTATGTGATTGAGCTGCCAAGATGTATCTATTGGCTATTAATGATAGATTTATCACCTACTATGTTATAGATAAATATTTGGAGGAAAGGAAGGTTATTTCGAGG
Organism: Solanum clarkiae; assembly: GCA_011800125.2. Classification (NCBI taxonomy): domain Eukaryota; kingdom Viridiplantae; phylum Streptophyta; class Magnoliopsida; order Solanales; family Solanaceae; genus Solanum; species Solanum clarkiae. The sequence goes on along the minus strand of JAABOM020099264.1, from coordinate 21,588 downwards.
TAGTAACGAGGTCATACAATGAGGTATGTAAGGCTACTTGATTTCGTATTACTTACCATGAAATCTAAATTCTTCATTGGCACATAAAGGCACTTGCCAACTCTGACAAAACTATTAACCATGTCTCCACTCTTTGACATGTTCATATGCTTTCATACATAAGTCACCTTCAAATCTGCAGACATGCTTGGATACCAAGTTACATGGGTTATTGTTACTAAATAAAGTTCACGAGTTGTTCCATTTCATACACATTCCATTATTTGTGTAACATACTCTTTTTCATTATCATATTGTCTTGTATGATTATCTACATGTCACATGCTACATATACAATTTTACAGCTCCAATATTGTGACCACCAAAAGAACTATCTCAAAGATAATTGAAAGATAAAGTATATTATCTACTGATGGGTGGTAGCCCGAGGGGTGGAAGAATCACCTGGCCAGGGAAGATCTTATCACGGGTGGTAGCCCGAGGGGTTAAGGAAGAACCTAGCTAGGGATGATCCCGATACAGTTTACCACTGATCAGTTAGTCCTTTGTATTACAGTTGTGCACAGATTATACAGTAAAGGTGAAGTAATATAAAGAATATAAAGTACATGATTCCAAAGTATAACCAAAGGTGGTCTCTAATCTTGCACTAGTGCATGGTCTCATTTGAGTTATTACTTCACATACAGCATATCCTTCCTTACATATTCAGTACAATATATTTTACTGACGTCCCTTATGGGGGACCTGCATTTTATGTTGTGGGTATACGTGCTAGTAGATGTCCCCAGTAGGAGTGCAGGATATCCAGCTGCTAATACCAAGCTCCAGGTTGCTTTAGAGCTTTGCATGTCTAGAGTTTATATGTTTGTATTGTACCGTTAGTCGAGGAGGGGCCTATCCCGACTCTTATCAGTTACTTTTGCTTATCTAGAGGCTTTGTAGACTATGTAAATTAAAGTGTGATCATGTCTCGTAATTTAGACACCATGGCCCCAATGGCCTAGTCATATGCATTTCCTTTTGGTTTGTTATCACTGTTTATTTTCTTAAAGGCATATCAAACATAGAAATCCCTTATAATACGTATAGAAAGCGCATGGATATAGGTTGGTTCTGCTGGGCCTTATTGGCAATGGGTGCCAGTCCGCCCTAATGGGACTTGGGTGTGACATCTTTCCTCTCCTTCCCCACTAAGTTTTGGTGGGCTATTGTTAGATCTCACATCTTACCCACATTCATAGATAATGTTCTCACATTGAAGTGAGTTTTTTTGGTGGCCAACATCTTAGCTACCTACGATATTGATTGGGCGCACCTGATAGCTGAGCAGGTCCATGAGTTAGTTCTCAAGAGGACTACATATATATTATTCCCCATTCTTATACATAGGATATGCATAGAGGCATAGGTGGAGGTTACTTCAGCTAGACCCTCTGGTTGCAGCCCTTCACACTATGGATCTCAACCTAATCAAGGCTGATGAGAACCCAGTGGCACTCTAGCGGGCATTGCCTCATCCCATGCCTGAGACATTCATGCCTGAGCCACAGGCCGAGGGTTCAACGGCTGTCACCACTTCTACCCTAGTTGCTACTACTATTGAGGAGGGACCAGAGCAGCCTGCAGCGGTCGACATCGAGATGGGTCCCACTATAGCCACACCTATACCAAAGCTATCTACTTCGCAGATTCCTTCCACAGACATCATGTTTGCTATTGCTTTTTAGTCTATGGTACAGAGATTATCATGGGCTGAAGCTCAGCTAGCCCAGCTCATGTGGAAAATTAATCCATAGGTCCAGCAAACAGTTCAAGCGTTGGAATATAGATGCTAGGCATTCACTACTTCAGTTATTGATCAGCGCATTCCTATAGTTAATTCCTGAGTTGATGCCTTCGAGGAGAGAGTTCAAAAGAGACTTACTGAGGTCCCGCCTACAGATTTGTCAGCATTTCGTCAGGAGTTGATGAAGTTCAAGGTTGACTTGATTACATCATTAGCAGCTCCGATCACAGTTCCTGAGTCCAAACCTGCAGATGAGCCGCTATTTGACATGTTCTTGGATGATCCACCACATGCTCTTGGGAAAAGACCTATGGAGGAGGCTAATGCTTTGGAGGAGCACAAGTGACAGAAGACCTTCGAGGAGGATGAGGAGTTGTAGGAGAAGATCACTGAGTTTTTCCTAAGGACATCGAGAGAGGAATAGGAGTTGAGGAAAGCTCAGGACCTTGAGAGATTATAGGGCATGGCCTCATCCAGCATGGCTACAGCACAGCCTACTCCGTAGTAGGGAGATACTCATGGACAACCAGAGACCAATGCTTAGGCACCATTTGATGTTTGACTTATGAACCCTTATGCTTATTCATTTTTGTTATTGTACATTGTTTACAAAGTACATGTTTTTTGAGAGGGTATGGGAAGTTATGGACTAGAGTGAAGCCTGAGTAGCCTTTAGTTCATATAACTATCCCAGTTTTTTATATTTCAAGGTTTTCTTTCCTGTGTTTTTTTACCTCGTGGAATTTTATTTTCATGTTGAACCAGCACGTTTTTGATGTTGTAGATAATTTCTTATGGTGATTAAAATCTTGGCAAGTACATTGTTTTGATGGTTTATAAATTTTTTTCAAAAATTGGTGCCCTTGAAAATTTTTGTTGATTAGTAATTACTTTGTAATCATGCATGTTTGAAAGATTTAGCAATGTTTGTTCTAACTAACTGAAGGCGAGTTGATGCTTGAAGCACGATCTGTGAGTCTGTGCAGGCTATGTATGCAACGCCATATGCATATCAGCTAATTTTGTTGTGTTCATGCATTATGTATTGATTCAGAACTTGTCATATTACTTTGAGTTGGACTAGGGATTGTACGGATTATGAAGGGATCTTAGGCTCATGTTCTTTTATTTAGTTCACTTTTATCTAAATCACCCCCCAAATGAAAGAGTTTATCCGTTATTCCAAATGTTTGAGCCTTACATATACCCTTGATACCTAGATATAACATTATCTGATCAAATACCTTGATATTAGGCCTTGTCTGTCCTTGAACATTATGAACTTTGATTGAGGCAAAAAGCCTAAGTTGAGGGTGGCTACCAAAAGTGGCCCTGATTTGGGGATTGGATATTGTGTACTTCACCTCAAGCTAAAAGTCTAAGTTGAGGGTGGCTTTTGTTATTGTATAATAAGCAAAAATGAGGTGGCGAGTTGGGAATAAAAGAAAGAGTAGATAGTCATGTACTGGGTAAGAGAAAAAGAGAAAAACAAAAAAAGAGAAAAAGATGCCTTAGAATGAGTGAAAAAGGAAAACAAGTTTGAAAATAAGGCACGAGCTGAAAAATGAACAGAAAATACCTAGAAAGCTTGAAAATGAGGAATAAGGGAGGAAAAGTTGAGAATGGTTGATTTTTCAAGATAAAAGTGTTGAAAAGCATGGTTCAAGGTTTGCCTTTAGTCACTAATTGCCTAAAATGTTGCACCAAAGACCCATGAACCTACGTTACAAGCCTATGAAGTCCTAAAGTGATCTTAGTCCAATCAATCAACAGTACGGGTTATGAGTATATAGGCAAACCTACGGTATTGGTTATCATGTATGTGTCTCATTTGTGAGAGTGAGTATGGTTGCACACTCCCATGAGTATCTTTTGAAACCATATCGAATGTTCAAAAGGGACTTCTTTCTTGTGAGGGCATTTGCATTACATGGTTATCATTTGACATGTTCAGTGAATGTGGATTCCAAGTTGGATTGTCAAATGACTCAATATGTTGTGGTTTGCTTAATAGATACATGATCATGTTTTGGAAATGTTGTTACGGGTACCTAAGTTGAGAGCGAGTAAAGTATATGCCAATAATTTGATTGCTATGTATTGCTTATTATATATGTAGATTAAGTCGTCGCTTGAGTAATAGCAACAATTCTAAGTTGAGGGTATTGATATGCTGACAAAAAACAACACATTTTATGCCTAAAACAAGAGATTTCATGTATTCTCAATGCGACTTTTTATGGTTTTTATGTGTTTTTCTGTTTAGTTTTGCAGAAAATACAGGTTGGCCTGATTTTGGGAAAAGTTGCAGATTTTGTTGATTTTTGAAGATTTATGAGACTCACTACGAGTCGTAGCCCAAGCTATGAGTCATATGGGATGATCACAGCAATTAAGAGTTTCCAAAACAAAAATCTAAGAATTTGAAGTTCAACCATAGGAGCTCAGGGTATGGGTCGTAGTTCTCACTATGACACGTATAAGGGGGCCTCATAGCGATTTACAGCATTGACTAAAATTGGACCACCAAATGCAAGGGTAGACTATGAGAAGGCACTATGAGTCGTAAACCAGACTATAACTCGCAGAGGTGGATCATAGTAGTGAAGTCCAAAATGCCAAGTGCTGAACACGAAAGCCCGATCATAGCTCGTAGGTCACTCTACGAGCCGTAGAATTTGTTGACTAGATTTTCTAATTCTTTTAAGGACCTTTTTTTAAATACAATAAATAGTATATGTTAAGGTTTTAGAATTAGTTTTTGGAGAGCTTTTCATAATTGTTGATACAATACTTAGATTAGTGTAGGGTTTTAGAGTAGAAAATTAGGGTTTTACTTTGAGACTCAAATATGGCAATTTAGATTTACTTGTGAATGAATTTCATCATTGTCACGACCCAATCCTAGAGCCTAGACATTACACAGTGCAAGGAGAACTTGAAGGGACCCCAAGCAAGCCCCTTAGAATATCATTACACATCCTTAGTCGCAGAAGCAATAAATCAAGTATCAAGAGATAAAAGTGGGGAAGCCGGGACTAAGGGGAAACATGTTCATATCATCATAATCAAGAGACAAGAGTCGCGCATATTATAGATACATAACATGTCCAACAAATACCACTGATACATAGGTAAGAGTGGGGGTCAAGATAAGGTAACCGGGCTCATCCTCATAGTCAAAATAGACAATAAAGAAAAATATCTCAATATATAATAAGAGCAACATAAACTGAGGTCCCCAAAATGGAGTACTCACCAACTAGCTTGAGTAGTGTTGAACTAGCCACGCGGAGGAGGACGATAATCAACTTGGGCATCAGTTCCAACATGGTGTCATCATGTAGGCATAGAGTATGCGTTAGTATGTCTGAATGTACTAACTATGTAGGATGCAATGCAAACAATAATTAAGCATCATAATCAAAATGCATAGCAATAGGCAATAGACATCATATAACAATATGGCATGTATAATCAATGATAAGGTAAAACATTCTTAAGTAACACATGCTCATATAGGATATCATATGTGTAGAAGAGACCAAGATAGATTTCCAAAGTAAAACCCTTTTGTAGGTTAGTGATGATACCACCCTATCACTTAGGTGATGAAGTACTAACCCCTCACTAGGTTGGTGATAATGCTGCCCCTTCACCAAGTTGGAGAAGTACAAACCTTTCCCTAGGTTGGTGATAACGTCGCCCTATCACCGAGGTGGAGAAGTACAAACCCTTCCCTAGGTTTATGAGTACAAACCCCCATCTAGGTTAGTGATGATGTCGCCCTATCACTAGGTGGAGAATTACAAACCATTTCCTAGGTTGATGAGTACAAACACCCATCTAGGTTATCCGGGTTCTTACTCCCCCTGGATTATGCATGGTCCAATGCAACACTTTACATAGAATTTATCATATACATAAGCTCATTTTAGAATTTATCATATACATAAGCTCATTTCATCGTTATATAATCAATCATATCATATCTCGTGATTTGAACCTTCAACTCCTCAAGAGACTATATCCAGATACTTCATCAAACACTTAGAGGGTGTGTAACTCTAGTTTAAAACCATAAAATATAGAGATGAATCAATCAAGAAAATCCATTGTAAAACCATCAATCAACAACTTGCAACACCCTCAAGCAATATATGTCAAAACCCCTTCTCAAATCTTATAATAGATCAAAGATTTATAGCTTAGAACATGGAAAAACAGTCACAACTTTACATAGCTTTAACATAGTGTGCAGTGAATTTCATAATAATCAAGACCCATTTGTAAATCAACTTTAAATCATGCAATTTGAGAAAAAAGAGGCTTGGGTATTATGGGTGAAAGTAAGAAACCTAAATACCTTAGCTTATAGATGAACTTGGTGATGATTGGAGATAGAGACTTGAATCTTGAAGAAGAACCTTGAAGGAAAACCTTAGCTTAGGATGAGGTATTGGGACTTGAGTTTGGGGAGTGAAAATATGACTAAGTGTTTAAGTAAGTATTAGGGAATGTTCCACTGGAAATTGCACTTTTGGAATTTTATAATTGCTAATCTTTTGCTATTAAATTGGGGTTAGACCCTTTTTCACCTAATATTGACCCCTGAGCAAGAATATGAAGTCGGATTTTCGAAATAGCAAAAGGATTTTGAGATTTGTGGAATTTAAAATTCTAGCAATTTTGAGGCACATTTTCGGGCACTTTTTGAGGTCGTTTTGAATATCTGCCCCTTGAGAACATTCATCCCTGAATGTAAAAGAGATGTACAAGACAAGAGTGATCATAAACAAATCATGCCCAACTAAAATGCATCATTACATTTAAAACACCATTTTCAAAATCTCAATATACGTGTAAAATCACCATAACTTGTCAACTTAAACATGAATGCATATGAATGATACAGGGGTTGAAACATAAGACTTGAAATCACATAGGGGAACATAGAATTAGTACCTTATGCTTGAGTGGAGTGGAAAAGATAAGGATGCCTCTTTTGCATGTCCGCTTCGGCCTCCCAAGTAGCACTTTCATTTTGTTGGTTCCTCCTAAGGACCTTAACTGATGTCACCTCCTTGTTCCTCAATCTCTTCACTTGACTATCCAGGATCTGAACTGGAATCTCCTCATAAGTCAAGTTATACTCAATAATGCCCACAACATTAAAAGGCACAATAGCATTAGGATCACCAACACATTTCCTCAATATAGAGACATGAAATCCTGGATGAACCAAGTCCATTTCACTAGGAAACTTCAACTTATAAGCTACCTTGCCAACTCTCTTCAATATCTCATAAGGACCAATATATCTTAGTCTCAACTTCCCTATTTTACCAAAATAGACCATACCTTTCATTGGAGAAACTTATAAATAAACCCAATCACTCACTTTGAATTCAAGGTCTCTTCTTTTCACATCGGCATAACATTTTTGAAAACTTTGGGACATCTTCAAACTTTCCCTAATCATCATAACCTTCTCAAGAGCCTCCATAACTAGATCTGGTCCCAAAAAAGCCACCTCTCCAACCTCAAACCAACCAACTGATGATCAACAATGTCTCTCATAAAGATCCTCAAAAGGAGTCATACCAATGCTAGAGTGATAGCTATTGTTGTAGGAAAACTCAATCAAAGGGAAATGGTCATCCCAACTACCCCTCAACTCCAATACACATGCCCTAAGCATATCTTCAAGGGTTTGAATTGTCCTTCGGCTTGGCTATCCGTTTGAGGGTGGAAGGCCATACTAAGGTGAATTTTTGTACCAAGACCCCTTTGAAAAGACCTCAAAAAGTGTGAAGTGAATTGTGCACCATGATCCGATATATTGGACAAAGGAACCCCATGCAACCTCACTATCTCATGGATGTACAACCTTGCATACTATTTAGCCCCATATGTGTTCTTAACCGATAAAAAGTCAACCGATTTCGTCATCCAATCAACCACCACCAAATGGAATCAAAATCTTTTCTAGTCATGGGCAACCCAACCACAAATCTCATATTAATCAGCTCCCACTTCAAAGTGGAAAACTTTATGTCTTAGGTTCGGCCACCTGGCGTTTGATGTTGGGCATGACTTGTTGATAGCTACAACAACTGGAAATGAATTTGGCAATGTCCCTCTTCATGCCTCCCTACCAATACATATCCCTCAAGTATCTACACCTTTTGGTGGAACCGGGATGAATAGAATAAGAAGAATTATAGGCCTCATCAAGGATCTACTCCCTCAAACCATCAACACAGGCACCATCTCCCCCTTGGAGAAAACCTCTACTTTTCCCTCTTTCACTAAGGCCTTCAATTAAAGCAAGGAGGAATCAAGATCTTGTTTTGCAATCACCTCATCAACCAAGAAAGATTTAGAACCATCAACAACAACAATGCCATTATCCACTTCCTCCAACCTAACCCCAAATCTAGCCAATCTATGCACCTCCCTAGCTATTTCTCAATCACCACCATCAACAGGAGCTAGGGTACCTATGGACACCCGACTCAAAGCATCCACCACCATATTTGCCTCACTCGGATGATAATGCACACTCATGTCATATTCTTTGAGAAGTTCTAGCCATCTTTTTTGTTTCAAGTTAAGATCCTTTTGAGTGAAGACATATTGCAGGCTCTTATGATTGGTGAAGACATCAATATGCACCCCATACAAATAATGACGCCAAATCTTTAGTGCAAACACCACGGTGGCCAATTCAAGATCATGGGTAGGGTAATTAATTTCATGCACTTTGAGTTTCCTAGAAGCATAAGCTATGACATTACCATTTTTCATCAACACACAACCCAAACCAACTCTAACTGCATCACAATACACAACAAAACCCTCAAGCCCATCCAGTAGTGACAATATAGGAGCGGACACAAGTCTATCCTTCAATGTTTGGAAGCTTCTCTCACATTCATCGGTCCGTACAAACTTAACCTTCTTTTGAGTCAATTTGGTAATAAGGGAAGAAATGGAGGATAACCCATTCACAAACCTTCTATAATAACCCACTAGGCCCAACAAGCTCCTAATATCCGACGGGGTCAACGGTCTAGGCCAATTTCTAATCACATCAATTTTCTTAGGATCCACTTTTATACCATCCCCCGACACCACATGACCCAAGAATGAAATCTCCTTCAACCAAAATTCACACTTATCATATTTGGCATACTATTTCTCCTCCCTCAATCTTTGCAACACAACCCTTAAATAACCCATATGTTCATCCCTACTATGTAAATAGATCAAAATATCATCAATGAAAACCACAACAAAGGAATCAAGGTAAGATTTGAAGACCCTATTCATTAGGTCCATGAAGATGGTCGGTGCATTAGTCAACCCAAAAGACATCACCACAAACTAATAATGCCCTATATAGTCCTAAAGGCCATCTTGATAATATCACACTTCCTCACCCTCACTTGATGATACTCGGACCGAAGATCAATCTTAAACAAGAAGCTAGCCTCTTGCAATTGGTGAAACAAGTCATCAATTCTTGGAAGAGGGTGTCTATTCCTTATAGTGACCCTATTGAGTTGCTTGTAGTCAATATACATTCTAAGCGATCTATCTTTCTTTTTTACAAACAACACCGAGGCACCCAAAGTGATTGATTAGGTCTAATAAATTCCTTCTCCGACAAATCTTTCAATTGCTCTTTTAACTCCTTCAACTCTAACGGAGCCATATGGTACGGGGGAATGAAGATAGGTTGACTATCGAGAGGGAGATATATGTCAAAATCTATCTCCTTTTAGGGAGGGACACCAGGAAGGTCATTTGGGAAGACATCAAGAAACTCATTTACAATTGGAATCGACTCAATGAAGGGACTTTGGATTCCACACCTTTAACCCTCTCACAAGATTTTAAAGACGCCCCTTAGAGATCAACTTACAGGCTTTAATTCATGAAATGAATCTACCCTTGACCACCACATCTTGACTTTTCCACAGCCTCGGCTTGAGTATATTGAATGTGATTGTCATATGAGTATGGTGATGAGTTAGTAGAGCTTGATAATCCCATGAGTATTCATAATTGAATTCTAGAGTTTTGTCTAATCGACTTTCTCTTAATGATTGGTCTAAGTCCTTGAGTATTAAATGAGAACTGAGTTGATGAGATGATTGTAATGACAGGTCAAAAGGCCCCATTGAGTTGAGTTACTGAGATGATGAGAGTTTCCATGATACTAATTAAGATGATGAGGGCCTCTACAAGGCTAATCGAGATGAGGAGTTTTATGAGCATTGAGTTTTGGGAGAAGTATCGAGCACCTAAATAAGTAAAAGTAAATCTAATTCACACTCATTAACTAAGTTGCCAAATGTAGGTGAGGATATAACCATTACATTGAGGTTCCCTCTTGAGTGAAAGTCCCTGAAAGCAGTAAAGGACTTGTAGAGGATAGATCCCTAATGGATCCGATTCGTTCTTTACCTGGCAAGTATAAAATGGCTGTGGAGACATCAGTAGGACTGTTGTACAATCACTGGCTCACAAGTGATTATTATCGGATAAGAGAAACTCCCAAATAGTTCCCTTATGGATAGTACTGTGATTGGATTAGATTTGATTCAGATTGGATTGGATGTTATTGAGGAGTCATTGTCTACTTTTTATTCTTCTTTAGATAGACATTTGATATTCTGATTGTGTAATTTCTTAGTTGATGTTATTCTATATTATTCTGCCTTTATATGTTTTATTCAGTCATTTTACATACTAGTACATTCCACGTATTGACATTTCCTTTGGACTGCATAATTTTACGATGCATAAGGATGTAGTAGAGTTGTCAACAAGTACACTGTTAAGGATCTTTGCAATCAGCTAAGTTGGTGAGCCTCCCTTACTTCAGAGGATCTTATTTTATTTTCATCTAGCCTTCTAGAGTTAGACTTGAGTTAGCCTTACTTTGCTTTGACCTAGCATGGGTTCATTTGGAAATTGAAACTTGACCCAATGGGTTCTACAATTAATAGAAGCATAGTACGCATGCAACCAGTCTATCCTAAGAATGACATCAAAATCACCTATATCTACTTCAACAAGATCACAAGGCAACAAGTTATGCAAAATGAAAATAGGACTACTGCTATAAACTTTCCTAGCAACAATAGAGGCACCAATAGGAGTAGAAACTTCATATGACTTATGCAACAACTCGGTGACAATATCAAACCTTTTAGCAACAAAAAGGGTAACAAAGGAAAGAGTGGCACCCAGATCAATCAATACATACAAATCAAATTCAAAGATTTTCAACATACCAGTAACAACATCCGGGACGTCACCAACCCCTTGCCTCCTATGTAGAGAATGAAATCGATTATAACTTGAGGCACCACCTTGAGGACTACCTCTTCCCAATGGGATCACATTAGCACCTCGGACTTTGTGACATTTTCTTAGACAATCTACCTTCTTGTGCCCAAGTTCCCCAAAACCAAAGCATGCATTAGAATCTTTCAAACATAGGCCCCTATGACCCTTCCCACAAGTAGGACACATATCAATGGGAGCCACAACACCAACACCTTCAAGCCTAGGGAGGTCATCGGCAAACCCCCTATTAGTAACATGATGGGACACTTGGCCTTGATGGAACCGGCCACCCCTTTAGATCTTACCCCCAACACGGGCCCTCTTGGCCTCATACCCCCTTCTGTTCCTCAATTTCTCCTCCTCCATTTTCTTGGCATAGGTCATCAATCGAGATAAGTCCATTCACTAATTAGCATGGCGGACCGACATTCTTCACTTACTAAGTCGGAGACCTCCATCACAAACTTGTTCATCTTATATCTAGGATTGGCCACCAAATGAGGAGCATACTTTGAAACTTGATTAAACTTGAGGGCATACTCCCTCACACTCATAGCACCTTGTATCAAGTTCATGAACTCCACCAACTTAGCTTCCCTAAGCTCAAGAGGGAAAAACTGACTTAGGAAGGCCAATTTGAACTCCTCCCAAAGCACCACATTACCAATCCCCTTCTCACCCTTTCATTGATCATACCATATTTGAGCTGCCCTTTTGAGTTGTTACACCACCAACTCCATTTTATCATTTGGCCCAACACCCATGATATTCAAGATCTTGTAGACCTCCTCAATGAACTCTTGTGGATCTTCATCCAACTGTGACCCATAGAACACAAGAGGATTCATCCTCATAAAGTCCCTTACCCTAGATCCCGTGGTAGTAGCATGAGGGGCTTGGGCCCCTTGATTGACTTGCTTGGCCACAACTTGGGCAAGCATAGTGAGAGTATCCTGGAGCTCACTATTGTTAGGTTTCTCCTCGGGAGTGTAGGCCCTTCATCCTCGAGTGTTAAATCTAGCATAGCAAAGAACAATAGTTAGGGGAAAACTTACGACAACTCTATAGCACGACTTAGAACATAAAGAAGGGAAACATTTCCTAAAAGATCTCATCGCCTCCTATTCATAGTCATGGCGCGCTTCATAACCATGAATAGGACTAATCAAGGCAGTGTGTCGGACTTTGAAGATCTATCAACCTAGTACTTTGATACCAAGTTTCTCACGACCCAAGCCTAGAGCCTAGACATGACACGGCACAAGGAGAACCCAAAAGGACCCCAAGCAAGCCTCTTAGAACATCATTACACATCCTTGGTCAAGGAAGCAATAAATCAAGCATCAAGAGATAAATATGGGGAAGCTGGAGCTAAGGGGAAATATTTCATATCATCGTAATCAAGAGACAAGAGTCAAGCGCATATCATAGATAGATAACATGTCCAACAAATACCTCTAATACATAGATAAGAGCAGGGTCCAAGACAAGGTAACCGGGCTCACCTCATAGTCAAAATAGACAATAAAGAAGAATGTCTCAATACATAATTGGAGCAACATAGACTAAGGTCCCCGAAATAGAGGACTCACTAGCTAGCTTGAGTAGTGTCAAACTAGCCATGTGAAGGAAGAGGAGGATCAACTTATTGTGACGTCATGTTGGCATAGAGTATGATTTAGTATGTTTGAATCTATTAAGTATGCAGGATGTAATGCAAATAAGAATTAAGAATCATAATCAAAATGCAGAGCAATAGGCAATAGATATCATATAACAATATGACATGTATGATCAATGCTAGGGTAAAACATGCTTAAGTAACTTATGCTCATATAGAATATCGTATGTGTAGAAGAGACACAGATAGATTTCCAACATACAACCCTTTGGTAGGTTAATGATGATGCCGCCCCATCACTTAGGTGATGAAGTACTAACCCCTCACTAGGTTGGTGATAATGCCGCCCCATCACCAAGTTGGAGAAGTACAAAACCTTCCTTAGGTTAGTGATAATGTCGTCCCATTATCGATGTGGAGAAGTACGAACCCTTCCCTATGTTTACAAGTACAAACTCCCATCTAGGTTAGTGATGATGACGCCCTATCACTAGGTGGAGAAGTACAAACCTTTTCCTAGTTTGATGAGTACAAACCTTCATCTAGGTTATCCGGGTTCTTAGTCTACCCGAATTGGGCATGGTATAATGCTACACTTTATATAAAATTTATTATATACATAAGCTTATTTCATCATCATATAATCAATCATATCATATCTCATGCTTTGGACCTTCAACTCCTCAAGAAACTACATCCGGACATTTTATCAAACACTTAGAGGGTGTGTAATTCTAGTATAAAACTATGAAATATAGATATGTAATCATATAAGAAAATCCATTGTAAAATCATAAATCAACACCTTGCAACACTTTCAAGAAATATACATCAAAAACCCTTCTCAAATCTTACAATAGATCAAAGATTTAAAGTTTAAAATATGGAAAAACAGTCACAACTTTACATAGCTTTAACATAGTGTGTATTGAATTTCATAATAATCGAGACCTATTTGTAAATTATCTTAAATCATGCAATTTGAGGAAAATGAGGCTTGGGAATCATGGGTGAAAGGAACCTATGAAAGAAACCCATATATCTTAGCTTAGAAATAAACTTGGTGAATATTGGAGATAGAGACTTGAAGCTTAAAGAAGAACCTGAAAGAAAACCTTATCTTAGGATGAGGGTTTGGGACTTGAGTTTGGGGAGTGAAAATATGACGAAGTGAATGAGTTAATATTGGGGAATGTTTAGGATGATCTGTGGGTGAGTTTTGGCTAAGTATGGGTAAAAGCATGTTTGGGAAGACATAGTTCTGAGACTTAGAAGTCTTGGAAAAAAAAGGCGACTTTTTACATAGTGGCACGTCGCGGAAGCGACATAAAAACTCCACTGGGAATTGCACTTTTAGAATTTCATAATTGCTAATCTTTTTCTCTTCAATCGGGGTTAGACTCTTTTTCACCTAATTTTTACCCCTTTAACAAGAATATGAAGATGGATTTTCGAAATAGCAAACGGATTTTGAGATATATATATAATTTAAAATTTTTGGCATTCCGAGGCACATTTTTCGGGTACTTTTTGGGGTCGTTTCAATCATTCAAGCTTGTGATTCTAATTTCAAAGAGGGTTTCATTGTTCTTCAATTTGTTTGGGTAAGAAATCTTCCATGTCTTCTAATTTTATTATTGATTTGTGTGCCTAAGCCATGAGTGGCTTAAACCCACAACTTGGGTTTGTGGGAACCATGAGTAGCTAGTTTAACAACCTAGATTATTTGCACTTATTGAGTTAGGTATTTGCATGTATTATCCATTTTCCTTCATTTTTCTTGTTGTTTAATGGTGGCCAACATTAAACCCCTCATAGTGTCATGATCCCGATCAAGGTAGTGATAAATAGGAAAAGGAAATGGGTAACAGAATTCAATTGATGTTTTCTTGTCTAATCAACCAAACTGGACTAGGAGAGGTTGACTGGGATAATAGATAATGGTTAGTTTGGCACACTATGATACCCAACCAAGTTCCATAGTGAAATTCGACCTTCACCTTTACCTAAAGGTTGGAAGAACCTAAGTTATCATCCTGCATGCAATGTCCTAATTTAGGTTGTGTTATCCGGTGTGTTTGAGTTAGTGAATCACGGGGACCACAATTTCCCAAGTTACTCTCCAATTTGATTGTCTCCGTGCTTTATTAGTATAGTTTTAGTTATAACCAATCATTACTAAACCTCTTTTTTATTGAGAATAGAATTATTTGATGCTTGAAATGATTATTGGTGAATCAATACGGCAAAACACTGTATTCCCTTGGGATTCGACACTAACCTATGGTTAGGTTTTATATTTGACAACGATCGCCTTATCCTCGAAGTGAGAGTTACTGTTTGAGCATGATCAATGCTCTTAGTAAACTATCTATGGCAAGTGTGCTCATGTTGATGAAGGGAAGAAAGAGTTGGTAAATGATGTTTACCATTTGTCTAGATTGGGTGTTAGGTTGCCCGAGTATAATGATGGTGGTATACATGTCTAGAGTGTGGCTGAATCTTCTTTGGTTGTTGATGTTAAGGCCAAGAAAGATCTAGATCCATCATTGGTTGAGTTGTAGAAGTTGGTTGCCAAAAAAAGATAGAAGTCTTCTCCTAAGAGAAATATGGTGTGCTTTGGTATGAAGATCCTTTATGTGTTCCGGATGTGGATAATCTCAGGAGAGTGATCATGAAGGATCCTATAACTCATTATTGTATTCACTAGTCCAATTAAAATTCATCGGGACTTAAAAGAAGTACATTGGTGGCATTGTACGACGAAAGACATAGCCAAGTTTACATCTGAATGCCCTAATTATCAACAAGTAAAGGTAGAACACCAAAGGTCCAGTGGTTTGACTAAAGATATTGAAATTCCTACTTGGAAGTGGAAAGATATGTGAACATGGATTTTGTGGTTGGTTTGCCTCAAACCCAAAGGCAATTTGACTCAATTGAGGTTATTGTTGACCGAATGACTTGGCTCATTTCTTACCAGTCAAGACTACCTTTAGTGCTGAAGGCTATGCAAGGTTGTACATCCAAGAGTTGGTGAGGTTGCATGGTGTATGTAAAAGCCTCACCTATGAACAGTGTGATGCATTTTGGAAAGAAGGACAAGTTAAGTCCTCGGTATGTAGGTCCTTATGAAATTGTGGCTTATAGGTTGGATTTTCCTCCAAATTTGAGTTCCATTCACCCGGTCTTCCATATGTCTATACTGCGGAAGTTGGTTGGTGATCCTAGTACTTTTGTACCTTTGGAAGGTGTGGAGGTAGAGGAGAACTTGCCATATGATGAAGCCCAGCAGAGATTTTTGATGGGCAAGTGGAAAGGGCTTTGCAAAAGAATATTGCCTTGGTTTAAGTGCTTTGGAGGGATCAACATGTTGAAGGTGCTACGTGGGATGTGGAATTAAGCATGATATGATGATACCTCTATCCTTTCCAATGGACTTAAGCCTACGGTATTATGTTCTTCATATTCTCAGTGGTCCTAATTCCTTCACTCTTGTGTTTTATGACATGACTTACATACATGTGCACGAAAATGATTTAAAGATGTTTTGAATGACTTAAAGAGGTTTCATATGAGTTTTGATGACTTTATGATTTTCAAGTGATATAATATGCATTGTCTTGTGTTTGAATGTTTCACGTTCCAAGTCAAGCCTTTTAAGCCTTGTTCTAGCACATTCGAGGATGAATGTTCCCAAGGGGGAGATGATTTTACCCAAACTTTGTACAACCTCATTGGAGCTTGGAAATTTAGTGTTGGAAAAGTTTTGGACCAAGGTGATGCTCCATGGAAGTCATCACGGTCTGTGTGAGGCTATACGGACCGTGTGGAGCCCCCTTGGAGTGGCCCTTAGCCTTGTATAGAGTGTGTGGGACTTCAGATAGAGTTTTGGACTAAGGCACGCCACAGATAGACCACATGCAGGACACGTGACACTTCACGGACTGTATGGTGGGCCATGTGGTGGCCTTCGTCTTGAAATCCCATAGTTTTAGGACCAAGTAAGGTGGTACAGGCAAGTATATGGTCTATACAAGGTGGTATAGTCTATATGGCCTCCCGTATGGGTTCCGGAGTGAAAATTTTTCTAAGTAAAAATTTTCTAAGTATTGGATCACCATCTCAAAACTTGTTGTCATTAAATTTGTAAGTGGAGTGGTACAGAGGAGTACACAGTCAGTATAGCTTGGTACGGACCGTGAGACCAACCGTTGGGTACCTTTATCAAATTTTTCTAAGTATGGAATCTTCAAGCTCAAGCTAAGGTCACTTTCAAGCCCTTAATTCAAACTTATTTATGTTATTTAGGGTCATTATAGGTCTCCTACATCAAACCAAGTTCAAAGGAATTCCATTGGCTAAGCATTTCACAAGAAGCGATAAAAGGGTCAATTTTAAATGGTTATATCTCTTAGCACAAAAGGAATTGGGTAGCCCACAACCTATCACATTGTAGTAGTTCATTGAATTAGCTTTCCAACACATCATGTTTCACCTCATTCCGAGTCCAGATCAAAACGTTATGCCCGTTTTTGTGAAGCCCATCTGTGCAGTTTTTTTTTATATTTGGCCAAGTATGGTATTACGGGAGGGTTTCACGGTCCGTGAAATCTTGTACGGACCACGAGACCTCCTCACGAGACCCCTAGCAAGAAATATTACTTTGCTTCATTAATGTTTATTTTGTAATTGTGGCTTCTCCTAAGGGACTACTATGGCTTATTATGCTATCCTAAGACCTCCAAAGGACCTAAACTCTATTTCTCTCATTCAAAGTCATTCCTACACTTCAAAATATTCAAATTCTCTCATCTAAAGAACTGCCTTCAAATTAACCATTGGTGATCTGCTTGGAGCATAAGGAAGGCTCTTCTTCTTTATCAAATTTCTTCCTATTTCTTCTTGGTTAGCTAAGGTATGTGAGTTTGATTCCTGGTCCCTTTCAACCAAGAAGATCCAAACTCTTTTCAAGTGATTTTTATAAATTTTGTCTTACTTTACATATGGATTTTCAATATTATTCTTTATTAAATTTAATTGATGTATGTGCTATATTTATTTATTGATTTTAAAGTGAATTAAGCCATAATATGATGAAATGCATTGAAGTTATGAAAGTGTATGTCCCCTTTAAAGCTTGATTTGTGCATGGGTAATCTATATTATGATTTAAACCTGAATTTTACTTATGTCTTACTCGAATTTCATTATATATTCTTGATTTATATTTGAATCCCTATTACCCATGCTAATTTCACCTCATTCATGGCATATACATACATGACTATGGTTTTTATGAAGTTTATGAAATGTGTCAAGATCCAACTATGTTTATATATGTGTTTTTGATAAGATTATGGTTATGACAAGAATGTGATCATATAAATGTCTAAGATTGAGGATCTTTGAGTAAGTATGGTTGTTTATAGTGCTCTCCTCAGCCTACGGGGTATTAGCAGCCGAGTTGAATTCTGAATTCGAGGAAAGTACTTGTTTACAGTGCTATATCTAAGGAGCTATTCCCTATGCATGAAAAGTATTCATGAAGAATATTTTGGCTTTTTAGACTATTATGTATGATTATGAAGAATGTGATTTGGCCTTTAAGCCTAAGAATGCACGTAAATGATTTGAAAGTGTTATGCCTCTTTTACAAGAATGTATATATATATATATATATACACACACACACACACATGGCTTTCAAGTATGCCACGTCGCATTCCAGATTATCCAGATGCTTATGCTAGATGGAATGCCCTTAGCAGTTTTCGAAGTTCGAAAGAGAAGGGGAACAAGTGGGTGGCCGGTCTTTAAAGGCTCTATAAGAAGAAGAAAGAGGCTTAATTCATCGATTCCAATCCAATAACACTTTTCTTTTTTATTGGTATGCCGCTCCGCGAGCAAGGAGTGAGCTTACATGGAAGTCAGCCCGGTAAACTGATTCCATTCTACTATATATATAATATATTCTAGTGGGATGATGACCTAGCACCGAGTGGACCTTGGGATTGAGGCTTATCCCATTAGTTGAGGCATGACCCATTAGAAATGAATCTCATTGTACCATAACTATTTTCCCAACAAAGGTATGTTTATGCCCCAAGAGGAAAGAAGGAGAATAATATCGAGGACCTACTTTTGGCAAGTAGGTCACCTCTATATCTGTTGTGGGATAGATGATGGAGTTCCAAGTTATAGCTCACTTAGTATTATGTCGGTTACGGTCCCATCCTTAATATATATGAAGAATTTTCGCATTCATGCATCATGCATCTCATGGCATATAGGCATAACTATTCACCTGTAAGGGGAATAGAAATGGGTTGATATTGGGAAGGAGGTCTATACTAAAATCTATTTCCCATTCGGGAGGAACATCACGAAGTTCATCATAAAAGACATCAAGTAATTCATTAACCACCGGAACCGACTCAATAGGAAGGACTTTGATACAACATCCTTAACCCTCACAAGATGATACAGACATCCCTTAGAAATCAACTTTTGGGCTTCAAGACAAGAAATAAATCTACCCTTAACCACGATATCATGACTTTCCCACTCAAGCATGGGCTCATTAGGGAATTGGAATTTAACCCTATGGGTTCTACAATCAATAGAAGCATAATATAAATGCAACCAATCCATCCCAAGAATGACATTAAAATCCACCATATCTAATTCAACAAAATCACAAGGCAAGATTTTATGCAAAATTAACACGGGACAATTTCTATAGACTCTTTTAGCAACAATGGACTCACCGACAGAGGTAGACACTTCATAAGGTTCACACAACAATTTGGGACTAACATGAAGCTTTTTGGCAACAAAAGGAGTAATAAAAGAAAGAGTAGAACCCGGATCTATCAATGCATACACATCAAAATCAAAATTCTTTAACATACTGGTGACGACATCGAGTACCTCATTCACCCCTTGTCTCCCTTGAAGAGTGTAGAATCTATTTTGCCTTGGTGCAACCCCTTGTTGGATTCCTCTTCCCCTTTGACCCGCATTTGTACCTTGGCCTTGTGGACGACCATGTCTACTTTTTTTTAGAATGAGAACAATAAATAACTTTATGGTCCATCTCACCACAACCAAAGCAAGCATTACAATTCCTTAAACATGGACCACTATGATTCTTTTCACACCTTGGACATCTTGGCTTTACCATTCCTCCATTACTACCTTGGAATCTCAGATTATCATTACGAAATCTCTTATTAGGAGCATTAGAAGACCCTTGGCCTTGGAACTTGTGGCTTTGAGGAAACTGGCCACCCTTGGATCCATGGAAACCACCTTCAAAATGAGCCCTCTTGGACTCACCACTTCATCTTTTTCTAAGCTTTTCCCCTTCTATTTATTTGGCATATGTCATGAGGCAGGACAAATCCATATCATTTAGTAGCATGGTGGTACGACACTATTCATTAACCAAGTCGGACACCCCCGACACAAACTTGTTCATCCTTGATCTAGGGTCGGCAACCAATTGTAGAGCACACTCGGAGAGTTGGTTGAACTTGGTTGCATACTCCCTCACACTCATAGAACCTTACTTAAGGTTCATAAAATCCATCATCTTTGTTGTTCTTAGCTCAATAGAAAAAAATTGATTGAGAAATGTGGCTTTGAACTCTTCCCAAGGGATAGTATCATCATTCACCTCCTCCATCTCCCATTGCCTAAAACAAATTTGAGCCACCCCTTCGAGTTGGTGGGCCGCTAGCTCTGCCTTTTCCTCCGAATTGACCCCCATTATGGATAGCACCTTGTACACCTCATCTATGCACTCTTCGTGATCCTCATCCATCTTGGATCCATGGAACTCGGGTTGGTTCACTCTAGTGAAATCCCTTACCCTAGAAGCCAAAGTGGGAGCATGGGGGGCTTCATCCCCTTGGTTGATTTGGTTGATCATAGCATGATCCAACATTGCAATAGCCTCTCGGAACTTATCTTTCCCTACCCCTCCACCTTGAGGAGCAGGAGGGGTCGATTGCTCCTCGAGGGTACGGGCTCTCCTTAGTCTCCCTGTTCGAATCGGCATGATCTAGAATAGCAAAGAGCATTCGTCAAGGGAAAAGCATTACACTCACATCTAAAGCAGGATATAGACCATGAAGAAGTGAAACATTTCCTAAAACGCCTCATAGCCTCCCATTCATAGTTGTGGTGCACTTCATAACCATGAATATGACTCTAATCGAAGCGATGTGTGGTATTTCGAGGATCACTAACAACCTAGTGCTCTAATACCAAGTTTTTCATGACCCAAGCCTAGTGCTTAGATGTGACACAATAAATAGGAATCTGAAGGGACCCAAACAAGCCACTTAGCATATCAATCGCATATCTTTGGCCGTCGAAGCAAAGTAAACAATAATAAAAGATATATAAAAAGGGAAGTCTTTGAATATAAACCAAGCATAAGATTCAAGCTCATAACACAATCACATCATAATATCCAACATACACCTCTAAACTTCGAATGGAGCAGGGGTCAAGACACTTTTCGGGCTCACCCTCATAATGTCAAATGTTCAACATAAAGAAGTCTTAGAAATAGCAAGGGAAAATAGATAGTGTCCCCGAACTTGAGGACTCACCAAGCTTGCTTCAATGGATTATACTGGCCACGTGGAGGATGATAAAGAGGAGCTCCGGTCCCTACATGGTGATATCATGCAGGCACAAAGTATGCGTTAGTATGTTTGAATGTTCTAAGTATGTAGGATGCAATGCAACAAGACATAAGCCAATATAGTCAAAATGCATAGTAATAGGCAATAGATAAGCA
>JAABOM020099253.1:6202-26781 GCA_011800125.2 Solanum clarkiae | reverse complement strand
ACACATAAGGCAACCAAGTTCCAATGGAATGATGCATGTGAAAGGAGCTTCCAGGAGCTGAAAAATAAGCTAACTTCAACACCAGTGCTAGTACTTCCGGAAGGCACCGAGGGGTATGCAATGTATTGCGATGCTTCAAGAGTTAGCTTAGTGTATGTACTGACACTACATGGTAGGGTCATTGCTTATGTATCTAGGCAACTATGACCACATGAGTAAAACTACCCAACTCATGATCTTGAGCTAGCAGCAGTTTTATTTTCTTTGAAAATATGGCACCACTATTTGTATGGGGTTCACGTTGACATATATACTGATCATAACAGCCTAAAATACATCTTTAAACAAAAAGACCTGAACTTAAGACAATAGAGATGGCTAAAACTAATAAAGGATTACGACATTGATATACTATACCAGCCGAGGAAGGCAAATGTGGTAGCCGATGCTCTGAGTCGTAAGGCAATCATAAATATTGGTGATCAAGCTATGGTAAGTCAAGGAGTGGCTAAGGATCTACATTAGCTAGACAATTTGGGAGTTCGCCTTCTTGAAACTCCAAAGGAAGGGGTTATTATGCATAATGTTGTGGAGTCTTCATTGGTAATGGAGGTGAAAGAAAAACAGTTAGAGGATCCTGTTCTACGACAGCTAAAGGAAAAAGTGAGTCAGGGTATGATAAAAGGTTTTGACCTTGTACAAAATGGAGTACTTTACTGCCAGAATAGATTATGTGTGCCTGATATTAATGGATTAAGAAAGAGGATAATGGAAGAAACCCATCATTCCCGATATTCCATCTATCCAAGATCAACTAAGATGTACCATGACCTGAAAGGAATGTTTTGGTGGGGAGGCATGAAAAAAGACCTTGCAGAATTTGTGGCTCAATGTCCAAATTGCCAACAGGTGAAAGTAGAACACCCAATCCAGGAGGTTATATGCAGTGTATAGAACTTCCAACATGGAAGTGGGATATGATCAATATGGATTTTGTTATAGGTTTGCCTCACACATTTTAGAAGTTTGACTCCATATGGCTAATAGTAGATAGACTCACAAAGTCAGCACACTTCTTGCCAGTCAGGAGTAATTATACAGCTGAAGAATATGCCAAGCTATACCTCAAAGAGATAGTCAGGCTACACGGAGTCTCAATCTCCATTATATCTGACCGAAAAGCTCAATTCACTGCAAAGTTTTGGAAGTCCTTCCAAAGGATTTTAGGGACACAAGTGAATTTGAGTACAAAATTCCACCCCCAAAATAGACGATCAAGCAGAACGCACCATTCAGATACTTGATGATATGTTGCGAGCTTGTGCATTGGACTTTAAAGGTAGTCGGGTGGACCATTTGCCACATATTGAGTTTACCTATAACAATAGCTACCACGCGAGTATCAAGATGTCACCTTACGAAGCTTTGTATGGGAGGAAATGTAGGTCGCCAATTGGATGGTTTGAAATGGGTGAAAACACTTTACTTGGGCCAGATCTAGTACAACAATCCATGAAAAAATTTAAGGTAATACAGTAGCGGCTAGAAATAGCGCAAAGTCATCATAAATCATATGCGGCTGCTAGAAGGAGAGAATTGGAGTTCTCAGTAGGGGATTGGTTATTTTTAAAGGTGTCTCCAATGAAAGGGGCTATGAGATTTATTAAGAAGGGAAAACTGAGCCCACGTTACATAGGGCCATATAAAATTATTAAGAGGTTCGGGCAGGTTGCATATGAACTAGAGCTACCCCAAGAGCTTTCAATGGTTCATCCAGTTTTTCATGTCTCAATGCTTTGAAAATGCATAGGTGACCCATCTCATATCACTCCTATTGAGGATGTGCAGGATATAGGAGATCTCACATATAAAGAGGTTCCTATTGCTATTCTAGATCATCAAGTTAAGAAGCTAAGGAATAAAGAAATAGCTTCAGTAAAAGTACTTTAGAGAAACCAGCAAGCAGAAGAAATAACATGGGAGGCTGTGGACGCAATGAAATCAAAATATCGTTAATTATTTGAAGCTAAAGAGAAAGTCCAACATGCAGAATTGGCACACTAGTAGGTACGTTTGATTGAACACTTAATGTGTTGTCAAACGTTTGTGTAAGTAAAGGTTTATAGTTGGTTAAGCTATCCAATTGTGCTAACATTCGAGGCTGAATGTTCCTAGGGGGGAGGATATAATACCCCACACCTTATAATACTAGTATAATTCAAATGAAACATGATATGGTTTGGTCAAATTAGCGTCCATTTTTAATAGTGCTTGAATCTCGTGTTAATGGGCGATATGTGAGTCTAACGCTTAAGAAGGTCGAGTGTATACATGTTGGGTGTCAAATTGAGGAGATCACAACCCTAAAAAAAGTGAGAGAATTGAGGTGCTTGTAGGACTTAGTAAGCTAGCAGGTGAGCCACTTACTTGCTTAGCTTAAAATTGCTAGCTAAACGGGGACGAGGCCCAACGTCGAATTTGTCTAAATAAGATTATGAATAAAGTCCATGCTAATGGTGTAACTTTAGCCAATGTTTTAGCATAATAAATGGACCTTATTTTCAGTCCAAGAAGAATGTAAAAAGGGCCCAAGTACATCAAAATCCAATTGACTATTTGGGCCCAAAACTAACTAAGAGGAATTTGGAAAATGGGTAGCCAAGGTTCATCAACTTTGAGACCCATTTAGGCCCAAGTGTAAGGGCCAAGCTACTGAATAACTGGCTTATTAATATTTGGTGAAATATGGTCAAAATATCAAGAGTAAGTCAGCCAATAGACCCTTTATAAAGGGATCAAAATAGCCCCTTAAGCCATTTTACTTTGGACAAAATTTTCAGCTTCATAAAGAATTTTCTTTCTCTCTTTATTTTACTTCACAATGAAGCTTACACAACCCTCTAGGGTTCTTGAAAGAGACCTAAATCTTGAATGATAAGGTACGTGGTAATATCCATGTATTTATTATGCTTATCCCATGGAAAACAAGAAGTATATGCTAGTATGTTGGTGCTGGAAAATTTGGACAACATGTGTTTAGAAAGTTACTACACACTTGCCTTTTGTTTTAGTGACT
Source organism: Solanum clarkiae (assembly GCA_011800125.2). Classification (NCBI taxonomy): domain Eukaryota; kingdom Viridiplantae; phylum Streptophyta; class Magnoliopsida; order Solanales; family Solanaceae; genus Solanum; species Solanum clarkiae. Next base: position 23,705 of record JAABOM020099253.1, on the reverse strand, counting down.
TCTCTATGGTTTGTGGGCTGTATTATGAAGAGAATTTGATGTTCTTAACACTGTTTGAGTGATAGATATTACCCTAAGGTTGCTGCCCTGATTTTGGTTTCATTTAAGAAACGAGTTTTATTATGCTATCTTAAGTGTAATATTGATTGGAACTTGTGGGCTGTTGGATGGAAGCTATTGCCTCACATCCTTAATGACTGATTTTCTACTTTTCTAAGACCAGTTTAAGGCTGTTTTTATGTATATATGTGTTGAGAACAGTTTGGTTAAAGTTGGAACATGTTTGGAATTGTCGACTTCAAAATGGGGCAAAGGGACGTAACGTTATACTGTCCATTTGTAGATTGCGTAGAATTTTATATGTTGTTCTTTGTTGGATGTTGTAAGACCATTATGGCACTAAAATGGGCTGTACATGATGTGTACATGTGAATGTGTATTAGAAAATATGATTAGGGGCGGAAAGGTTGAAAGAATACGCTCAGGTTTATAAATACCCGCTTGCTGCCCATATATTATTTTTTTATGTGATTGGGCTGCAAAGGTATATCTATTGCTACTAATGCTAGTTTTATCACCTACTATGTTGTAGATAAATATTTGGAGGAAGGGAAGGTTATCTCGAGGTAGTAATGAGTTCATACAATGAGGTATGTAAGGCTACTTGATTTCATATTGTTTGGCATGAAATATAGATCCTTCCTTGGCACATAAAGGCGCTTACCAACTTCGACACGACTATTAACTGTGCCTATACTCGTGCACATGTTCATATGCTCCCACACATAGTCACCTTCAAATCTGCATACATACATGGATACCAAGTTACATTTGTTATTTCATCTAATACGCATTTCATTATTTATGTAACGTACTCTTTTCATTTTCATATTGTCTTGTATGATTATCTACATGTCACATGTTACATCTACAGTCCTAAAGCTCCAATATTGTGACCACCAAAAAAAAGAACCATCTCAATGGTAATTGAAAGGTAAAGTATATTGCTTATTGATGGGTGGTAGCCCGAGGGGTGGAAGAATCACTTAGCCGGGGATGATCCTATCACGGGGGTTAGCCCGAGTGGTTAAGGAAGAGCCTAGCCAAGGATGATCCGGATACAGTTTTAGCACTGACTAGTTGGTCATTTGTATTACATGTTGTGGACAGATTATACAGTAAAAGTAAAGTAATATAAAGAACATAAAGTACATGATCCCAAAGTATAACCAAAAGTGGTCTTTTATCCTACACCAGTGCATAGTTTCATTTGAGTTGTTACTTCGTATACAATCTATCCTGCCTTACTTATTCAGTATATTATCTCGTATTGATGTCCCTTACGGGGGGCCTGCATTTCATGCTGCAGGTACAGGTGCTAGTAGATCTCTTCAGAAGGAGTACAGGATATCCAACTACTGTTACCAAGCTCCAGGTTGCTTCGGAGCTTTCCATGTCTAGAGCTTATATTTTGTATTGTATAGTTAGTTCAGATGGGGCCTTTCCCGACCCTTACCAGATACTTTTCCTTATCTAGAGGCTCTGTAGACTATGTAAATTAAAGTGTGGTCCATGTCTCGTACTTTAAACACCATGGCCCCAACCACCCAACCATATGCATTTCCTTTTGGCTTATTATTACAGTTTACTTTCTTAAAGGCATGTTAAATGTAGAAATCCCTTATAATATGTATAGAAAGTGCATAGATACAGATTGGTTCTCCTGGGCCTTATCGGCAACGGGTGCCAGTCCGCCCTAATAGGACTTTGGGCGTGACACTTATTACAGCTGTTACTAGCCCCTATTCTAGCCCCAGAGGTAGCACCGGTAGATGATAAGGCATTTGATTAGCTCGCTGACCATTCGACACCCATAGGAAGAGGCCCCTTGATCAGAGTGATAACCCACAGCCGACCCCAAAGAAGCCGAGATAGGAGGAGGAGTCCATATCTGAGGAGGTGGTGCAGTAGTCACTTTTGTTGGTGCTATTTGGAGAGAGTGAGCACAGCACACCCTACCTAGAGAGGGTACTTTTGGTACGGATATAGAGGAGAGGTAGACCTAGGACCCCGCAGATCATCCCAAGACTAGTGCTTGATGTACCATGATGTTTGACCCTTTTTGACCCCAACTCTTACTTTTCTGTATGGATATTTTGTCCTTGTATTAGACAATTTTTTTTCTGTTAGTTTTTGGATGTTTATTTTGTTGGAGAACGTCTTATGTTCGGTTTTGGATATTAGTTTTGTTAATTATCACTTTTTAATGCTTATATATCTATGTTATGTTTTCATTTTCCCATCTTAAGTTTGTGTTTTTACTTTGAGGACAACGCATCACATTTTGGTGGAGTGGTGGAAGTTATTGATTAAGGTGAAGTCTAAGTAGCCTCAAGTCCATAACTTCCCCTATTTTTGATCCCAAAGTTTTCTTGCCTTGCTTCTTTTTCCTTATGGATGTTCACTTTTCTATTGAACTGACATGTTTAGTTAGTGTAGATAATGGGTAAATTCATAGTAGTGTTAGATATTGGCATATACATAATTTATAGATGTGTTTTTTTAATGTTTTGATGAAAAATTGGGTACCCTCAAAATTTTTGAGGTTGTGATTATTGATCCATTCATACATTTTCGAGTATCTGACAATGTTTGTTTTGATATTGTGAAGGTAAGCTGAGACTTAAAGCATGACCTGTGAGTCTATACTTGATCGTGAATGCAATTGCCATGTGTTCTATGAGCTTATTTTGCTGCATTCATGCATCTTGTATAGACCCAAAACTTACCTTGTTACTTTAAAGTTGGTTTGGTGATGTGGTGGATACGGAAAGGATCTTAGGCCTTGGTTCTTTGAGTGAAACCACTTTTAACCTAAATGGCCAACCAGATGAGTGAGTTAATCCCTTATTCCAAACTTTTGAGCTTATCATATGCTCATTCTTTTTTGATATCTTGCTCGCTTAACCTCGCTTGATGAAATGACCTAATATTAGCCTTGGTCTATCCTTGAACATGTGAACCTTGATTGAGGCCAAACGCCTAAGTTGAGGGTGGCTGCAATTAGTGCCCGTGGTTTGAGGCATAGATGTGTGTACTTCACCTGAGCGTAAAAGCTTAGTTGAGGGTGGCCCTTATTATTGTAAAGTAATAATAATAAGGTGTTTAGTTGGGAAATCAAGAAAGAAATGAAAAAAGCATGAATCAAATGAAGAAAAAGAAAAGAAAAGTTCCTTGAGTTGAGGAAAAATAGCAAAAATGAGCCTGAGTACAGTTAAAAAAGAGAAAGAAAACACTCTAGAAAATTTCAAAACAGGAGGATAAGAGTGGAGTAATTAAAAATAGGTCAGATTGAAAGAAAAAATTGATGGTAAATATGGTTCAAGGACAACTTTTAGTCACTACATGCCCAAAACACCATACCAAAGCACCCTAAACCTATGTTACAAGCCTATAAGTCCTAAAGTGATACAACTCCACTTTATCACCAAGCTAGAAGATGAATATAGAGGCAAGCCTATAGTGTTAGTCAGTATGCGTTGAATTTCAATTGTGAGAGTGAGAATGCTAACTCAGTCCATGAATTCCAAATGCTTTTGAGCGACTGTGAGGGACTTCATTCCAACGAGGGCATTTGCACTACTTGAGTAGCATATGACTATACCAGCGGTTGTGGATAGTTGATGCTCCTTAGCTTGTCATAGTTAGATTGTTAGGTCTCTCATTATGTTCTTGTTTACTCAATAACTTTGCAATCTTGTTTTGATAATAGTAGTTAGGTACCTGAATCAAAGGAGTTGTTGTATATCCCATTAGTATAGCTACTATGTAATTCTCTTTGTCTGTGTAGATTGAGTCATCACTTGAGGACAAGCAATAACTCTCAGTTGAGGGTGTTGATGTGCTGTCAAAATATAACACTTGGTACCTGAATCAAGGGATTTTGTGAGTTCTTAAAGAGACTTTTTAGTGTTTTGATGTGTTTTGTGAATTTTATAGAAAAGTTAGGTTGGCATGATTTTGAAAAAAAGTTGCAGATTTTGCTGAAGCATAGGCCTTACGAGCCCACCTACGAGTTGTAAGGTGATATAGTAGCAAGAATCAAAGATTAAAATTAAGAAATCTACTAAGTGGAGGTCACCCCTACGAGGCCATCATACGAGTCGTAAGTCACACTATGACTTGTATAGGTGGACTCATAACAAGAATCAGAGAACCAAGATGTTGTACCAAAAACTGAAGACTAAGACTGCGAGACCAATATACTAGTCATAGCTCAAGGAATGACTCGTACCTATGGGTCATACTAGTTTAGTGCAAATTGACAAGAACCTGATACGAGACCTCGACTATGACTCGTAGGTCATCCGATGAGTCGTACCTGCATAACTTATCAGCTGCCAGTTGTTATTTCTGCGTAAATTCTAGGGTTGTTGTATAAATACTATATATAGTTTAAGTTAAGTTTTTAGAAGGAGTTTGACCAGTAGACTATTGGAAAATACATTGTGAAGGTTTTCTTGTTATTCTAGAGTAGTTTTTTGTTCTTTCTTGGAAAACCCATTTTTGGGGATTGCAACCTTGCTTTTTACTCATTGTTGATCAATCAGGCTTGTGGATTTGCAATTTGTGGTGCCTATTTTCTTCATTGGCATTGGTTAAGCCCTCGACTATGTCTATTATTTGCATTCTTATGTGTTTTGCCTTAGCCATGAGTAGCTAACCATCCACAACTTTGGGTTGTAGGAACCATGGGTAATTGACATTGAGATGACCTAGGTTTCTTGCATTTCTATGATTGGGGTTTTGCATGTATTATCTATTTCCCTTCATTATTATTATCGTTTGGTGGTGGCCAACACCAAGCCCCGCCTACTATCATGATCCCGACCAAGGTAGTGACGAATAGGAAAAAGGGAAGTAGATGACAGAATTTAATTGATGTATTCTCGTCTAATCAAACGAGCCTGACCAAGGGGAGGTCGACTGGGACAATGGTAACGGTTAGTTGGCACTCCATGGTTGCCGACCAAGCACCATGGTGAAATTCGACCTTCACCTATACAAGAGAGATGGAAGAACCTAAGTTACCGTCCTACATGCAAATTAGTAATTGTAGTTATGTTATCTCGGGTTATCAAGTCGACGAACCATGGGGAACACAATTCCCAAGTTGTCCGTAAAATTGAGTGTTTCCTCGCGTTATAATTAGTCATAGTTTTATTTTGTTTTTGAAATACAGCCCCCTCCCAAATTTAGAGATTGTAATCATAAATGCTAGAAATGATTAATTTGAAATCTTGTAATAAAGCCCTGTATTCCCTATGGATTCGATCCTAACCTTGCTTAGGTTAATTGCTGACAACAATTTCTTTCTTATTGGAGCGTGAACATGATCAAGTATCTACCTACGAGACCTATTGTCACGCCCAAAGCCCCATTAGGACGGATTGGCACCCGTTACTAATATGGCCCGGGAGAATCAACCTATATGTATGCACTCTCTGTACATATTATAAGGGATTTCTACATTTAACATGCCTTTTAGAAAGTAAACAATAATACCAATCCAAAAGGAAATACATTTGGCTAGGCTGTTGGGGCCACAGTGTCTAAAGTACAAGACATGACCACACTTTAATTTACATAGTCTACAAAGCCTCTAGATAAGAAAAAGTGTCTGATAAGGGTCGGGACAGGCCCTGCCTCAACTAACTGTACAATACAAAAATATAAGCTCTAGACAAAAAGCTTTGAAGCAACTTTGAGCTTGGTAACAGCATTTGGATGTCCTGTACTCCTACTGGGGAGATCTACTAGCACCTGTACCTGCAGCATCAAATGCATACCCCCATAAGAACGTCTGTACGAGATAATATACTAAATATATAAGGAAGGACATACTGTATATGAAGTAATAACTCAAATGAAACCATGCACTGGTGTAGGATAAGAGACCACCCTTAGTCATATTGTGGGATCATGTACTTTATGTTCTTTTTATTACTTTACCTTTACTGTATAATCTGTTCACAACATATAATACAAATGACCAGCAGATCAGTGGTAAATCTATATCAGAATCTGCCTAGCTAGGCTCTTTCTTAACCCCTCGGGCTACCCGTGATAGGATCTTCCCTAGCTAGATGATTCTTCCACCCCTCGGGCTACCACCTATCAACAAGCAATATACTTTACTTTATCTTTCAATTACCTTTGAGATGATTCTTTTGGTAGTCGTAATATTGGAGGTGGAGGGCTGTAGATACATCATATGAAATGTAAATAATCGTAAAAGACAACACCATAATGAAATAAGTAGGTTACACAAATAATGAAATGCATAGGAAGTAGAACAACACATGAACTTTATTTAGCGGAACGAACTCGTGTATCTTGGTATCCAAGTATGTATGCAAGTTTGCAAGTGACTATATATGGGAGCATATCAACATGTGAAAGAGTGGAGACATGCTTAATAGTTATGTCGGAGTTGGTAAGTGCCTCTATGTGCCAAAGAGGGATCTATGTTTTATGCCATATAATATGAAATCAAGTAGCCTTACATATCTTGTTGTACGACCTCGCTATTACCTCAAGATAACCTTCACTTCCTCTAAATATTTATCTACAATATAGTAGGTGATAAAACTAGCATTAGCAGCCAATAAATACATCTTGGCAGCCCAATCTGATAAAAAAACAAGACACGGGCAGCAGGCAGATATTTATAAACCCGAGCAAATTCTTTCAACCTTTTCGCCCCTAATCGTATTTTTGAATATACATTCTCATATAAATATCATGTGCAGCCTTTTCTAGTGCCATAACAGTCTCACAACAACCCACAAAGCACAACACATAATAATTCTACACAACATACAAATAGGCGGCATAACGTTACGTCCCTTTGCCTCATTTTGACGTCGACAATCCCAAACCTGTTCCAATTTTAACTGTGTATCCAACATTTTTACACATAAAACAAGTCTTAAAATAGTCCACAAGTAGACTCAAATTAGGTGAAGGTTGTGAAAAAACAATATCCAATTATCAGTCCACAAGTTTCTTTTAAGGGCACAATTATAAAAGTGGTGCAACATCCTGGTTTCATCATTAACAAACAAACCTTTGTTAAGTACATAGGTATTACTTCATAATATATACAATAAAGAAGAGAAAATCCTCTTGAACAACAAGAAAAGCTCACAACAATCCTTAGGACACATGGTGTCCAAAATTTCAGCACAAACAAAACCAACACAGTCTCTTGTTTTTTCATAAGAAAACCATACCAAACATATATGTAAACTTAGTTACCACTACCTTCAAGGTGTAGAGCTTCTCCAAGAATCCTAAAAGTCCCCTTGTGGCTGCTTTGCTGGGTTAAGAAAGTGTAGAGAGAAAGTTTATGAAAGCTGAAATTTTTCAAGTCTAAGAATGACTTAAAGGTGCTATTTTTAAGCCTTTTTAAAGGGGATTTTGGCTGACTTTCCTGTTTGGTTTAAGACTTATATTATTAAGGTGGTGATGCAGTAGCTTGGCCCTTTCACATGGGCCTAATTGGGTCTCAAAGTTGATAGGCCTTGGCTGCCCATTTTTCAAATTTCTCTTCACTTGGTTTGGGTCCAAATGGTTTAGTGGGTTGTGATGTACTTGGGACCTTTTTATATGGTTCTTGCACTAAAAATAAAGTCCATTTATGATTATAAAACATGGGCTAAAGTTACACCCTTAACATGGACTTTATTCATAATTGGACATGGACAAATTCGACATCGGGCCTCATCTCCGTTTAGCTAGCAATTTAAGCTAAGCAAGTAGGTGACTCACCTGCTAGCTTACTAAATCCTACAAGCACCTCAATTCTATCACTTGTTTAAGGTCATGATCTCCTCAATTCGACTTAAAAACTTATTTACACTCGACTCTCTTCAGCGTTAGACATACATTTCACCCTTTAATTGGAGATTCAAGAACTTTTAAAAATTGGCGCTAATTTGACCAAACCATATCATATTTCATTTGCGTAGTACTAGTATTGTAAGATGTGGGGTTTTACACCTATTTATGAGTCATAGGAGAACATACGACTTGTCTGTTATTTCTTAAGTCAATTTCTAAAAAAATTTTAATTTCTCATTTTTACTGGGCACTTTCCACGATACCATCTGTCACCCGTGGGTTCCTTTACAGGCCATAAACTGGCTTCTAAATCTTGACCAGGAATAATTTTTTTGTGCTTCAGTTTGCCAGGACTTAAAACATGGGAGGTGTTAGATTATCTCCTCCTCAGAATCATTCGTCCTCGAAGGAGACAAAATTACGCTAGAAGAGAGTAGAAACACAGTCATTATCACAACATCAATGCAAAAGTGCAAATTAATCATTATTTTCATAAAATCATCAAACTTATGCATCAAATATCAAAAATAGTTTTATGATGATGCATGCAGGCAACTCAACTGGGAATACGTATTCGTGAGAATTTTGAAGGAATAGATCGAATAGATACCTTAGGATTGTGTAGAATGAAAAAGGTATGGGTATGATTTTATCATATTTGCCTCAACTTTCTAAGTGACATTTTCAACTTATTGATTTCCCTAGAACACCTTGACTGATGCAACCTCTTTATTTCTCAATTTCCTCACTTGTTGGTCCAAAATCTCAATCAATACTTCTTCATAAGTCAAATATTCCTCGATAGACACATATTTCAAAGGAATAGAATTTTGATTACCAAAGCATTTCCTTAGCATCGAAATATGCAACACTAGATGAAGCATGGCTAATTCCACAGGCAAATACAATTCTTGGGCTATCTTTCTAATTCTCTTGACTATTTTATAAGGTCCCACATATCTAGGACTCAATTTATCTTTCTTGCCAAAATGCATCACTCCTTTCATTGGGGAAACCTTCAAAATATACCCAATCACCTTCACTAAACTCCAATTCTCTCCTACTAGCATCGGCGTTGACGACTTTAGGAAGCCTTTAACCTTTCCCCTATGACTTTCACCTTCTCCATAGCATCAAGCACCAAATCTGGTCCAATTAAGGGAATTTTGCCAACTTCAACTATCCTACTGGTGATCTACACCGCCTATCATACAATACTTCAAATGGACCCATATCTATACTTTAATGAAAACTGTTGTCATATGCAAATTTAATAAGAGGTAAATGATCATCCTAATTTTCTTTGCTATCAAGTACACAAGCCGTCAATATATCCTCCAATGTTTGTATTGTTCTTTTGGCTTGTCCATCTGTTTGATGATGAAATGTGATACTTAGCTTCACCTTCATACCAAGGCCTTTTTGGAATGACTTCCAAAAATAAGAAGTAAATTGAGAACCTCTATTCGATATAATACACAACGGTACCCCATGTATCTTCACCAACCCTTGGATATATACCTTAGTGTAATCCTCGACAACATAAAAAGTCTTTATCGGTAAAAAGGGGACTAGTTTCGTCATTTTATCCACAACTATCCATATTGAGTCAAATTTCTCCCTCGTCCTTGGAAACCCGATAATGAAATCCATTTTCACTATCTCCCATTTCCAAATTGGTATATCAACGTCTTGGATCAAACTACCGGGTCTTTGATGTTCTACTTCAACTTGTTTACAATTTGGACATTCTATCATCCACTTCGCTATGTCTTTCTTCATGTTATTCCACCAACAAATGTCTCTCAAATCTCTATACATTTTGGTGGATCCAAGATGAATAGAATACTTGAAACAATAAACTTCATTAAGTATCCTTTCCCTTAATCTATCCACATTGGGTACACAAATCGCCTTTGGTAATGCAATATTCTATCTCCCCCTTGTGAGAAGACTTTTACCCCTTTATCAACCACCAACTTCTACAATTCTATCGAAGTAGGATCTATGTCTTGCTTGGCTTTAATTTCTTCCATTAAAGACAATTCCACCCCATTAGGTATTAATATACCACCATCACTTAGGCTATTCAACCTTACACCCAAACAGGCGAAATGTGCAATTCTTTGACCAAGTCTTTATTTTTACTATCAACATGTATCATGCTGCCAATAGATATTCTACTCAATGCATCATCCACAATATTAGCCTTACTAGGGTGATACATCACTCATGTAATTATACTTCAAAAGTTCCAACCATCTTCTTTGCGTTAGATTCAAGTCGCTTTGGATAAACACATATTGCAAACTCTTGTGAACAGTGAATATATCAACATATACCCCAGAGATAGGTCACCAAATCTTTAATGCAAACACAACATCCAACAACTCAAGGTCATGTGTCGGATAGTTCTTCTCGTGCACTTTCAATTGTCTTGAAACATAGGCTATGACATTTCCATGTTGCATCAACACAGAACCCAAGCCTATATATGAGACATCATAACACACCACAAAACCATCCAAACCTTCGGGCAATGTCAAAATAGGAGTCAAAGTAAGAAATCCTTTAAAATTTGAAAGCACTTTGTCAAAGGGGAAGCAATGTAGGAAAATCTCTCAACAAACCTTCTATAGTATCCAACCAAATCAAGAAAGCCTCTGATATTGGAAGGAGACAATGGTCTAAGATAATTCCTTACAGCTTCTGTATTCTTTGGATCAACCCTAACACTATCACCCGAAATAATGTGGCAAAGAAAAGCCACCTTTCTCAACCAAAATTCATACTTTCTAAACTTAACAAAGAGTTATTTATCTCTCAATGCTTGCAGCACAATCCTCAAATGATCCTCATTTTCTTGCACATCCCACGAATACACTAATATACCATCTATGACCAACACTACAAACATGTCCAAATACGATTTGAAGATCCTGCTCATCAAATCCATAAAAGCAACAGGAGCATTTTTTAGTCCAAATGACATAACAAGAAATTCAAAATGACCATACCAAATTCTAAATATCGTCTTTGGAATGTCATCTTACTTCATGCTCAATTGGTGATATTCAGACAAGAGATCAATCTTAGAGAAGTAGCTTGCACCTTGTAATTAATCAAAGAGATCATCGATCCTTGGAAGTGGGTACTCATTTTTGATAGTTACTTTATCCAATTGTTTATATCCACACACATCCCAAAGTGAACTATTTTTCATCCTTACAAACAATGCGGGAGAATCCTATGGTGACACACTAGGCTTTATGAATCCCTTATTAAGAAAATTGTTTAGTTATTTCTTCAATTCTTTCAAGTATGTTGGGCCCATTTGATGTTGAGGGATAGAAATAGATTGTGTGTCGAGCCTGATATCAATACAAAGTTCCATTTTCATTACATAAGGAATACCGAGTAGATCGTCAGGAAAGAAATTAGGGAGCTCTTTTATGATAGGGATCAAATGAAGAGTAGAAACATGAGACTTAACATCGATGACTCGGATGACATGAAATAGACAACCTTTAGAGATCATTTTCATAGCTCTCATATTGGAGACAAAATTCCCTTTGAACATAGAATTAGTCCCCTTCTACTCTAAGATGGGCTCATTTGGGATTTGGAATATAACCCAATGGGTTCTATAATTAATAGAAGCATAGGATGCACATCATAAATTCATACCAAGAATAACATCGAAATCTGTCATATAAAGCTCAACTAGATCACATGGAAATACTTTGTGTAAGACCGAGATGGGATAACTCTTATAGACCTTCTTTGCTAGGATTGACTCACTAACAGAAGTATAAACCAAAAAGGTTCTAATCAGACTTCTGGAGACACATCAAACTTTATGGCAGCATAAGGAGTAACAAAAGATATATTGACACCGGAGTCATGCAAGATATACATATCATGGTCAAGGACTTTACATACCAATAACCATGTAGGGAGCCTCATCAACTTCATGTCTAGCATGCAAAGCACAGAATTGATTACCACGTGGACCACCACCTTGAGTTAGCACACCTTGTTACACCTATTCTTTTTGAGCTACATGGCCTTGTGGATGACGCTCCTTACCCTTATTAGCGACATTGGGACCTTTAACGATCTTGTATCCTATCTTCCCACAACCAAAACATGCATTAATACTTCTCAAGCAATCACCAAAATGGTTCCTTCTGCACTTGGGGCACCTAGGAGGGATAGCACCAATTTTTACAACATCACCTTGAACCTTGGGGTTGACCCGTTTTACCTTATCGAACCTTTGAGGAGATCCCCTTGAAGACCTTTGTCCTTGTTGGAATCAGCCAGCACCAAACATGCCATAAGAGAACCCACCATCTTAACGAGCCCTCTTAGACTCGCTTGATCTCATCTTTTGGAACTTCTCACTTTCAACTTTTTCGGCATAGGTCATGAGACTAGAGATATCTATCTCCTTAATAAGCATGGCAGCCTTGCATTCCATCTTCACCAAGTCGGACACACCCAAAGTGAATATGTTTATGCGAGCTCTTGATTCAGCTACAAAAAAAAAAAGCAAAGTTAGACAACTTAGTAAACTTGAGGGCATGCTCCCTCACACTCCTACTGCCTTGCTTCAAATTTATAAATTTCATCACCTTAGCTTTCATTACCTCAAGAGGGGAGAAACGATCATGGAAGGCATCTTAGAACAACTCTCAATCAATAACACCCTCATTAACCCTTTCGGAGTTCCATGAACAAAACTTGAGCCACACCCTTAAGTTCATATGTCGCTAATTCGGCCATTTACAGAAAATACACTCCCATAATCTCCACTACCTTGTAAATCCCATCAACAAAAACTTGCAAAATCTTGGCCACTTTTGAACTACTAAACTCCGGAGGACTCATTCTAGCAAAGTCTCCTATCCTCGAAGATAGAGTAGGAGTCTTTGTGGAAGAAACAACTTGAGCCAACATAGTAATCGCGACTCTGAACTCATGATTAGATACTTAGTCCCCTTGAGTGACTTGGGGAGCTTGAGGAGCTTGGTCTAGCATGATTTTCCCTTGGAAATGGAGCACGCCGTGGAGCGATTTCTGAAAATACCAAGGGACAAACATTAGTATAGGAAAGCTTCAAAGGCATGACTTAGAGTTCAAAAGAAATGAAGTTATCCTAAGATGTCTCATAGCTTTTTATTCATGGTTTTAATGCACTTCACACCAATGAACGAGACTCTACATAATGCAGGATGTTGGACTCCTTAGGATGCTTTCAAACCATGTGCTCTAATACCAGTTCTGTCACGATCCCAACCTAAGGCTTGGCTGTGACATGGTGAATGTGACACACAAAGACATTACATTCAAGCCTCGTATTTATGTTATAACCATTAATAAGATAAAATAAGTATACATAAGGGAATAAGTAAGAAAAAATTAATAGCAATAAAATGTCATAACTTACTTCTATAAGGGAGTATAATTAATCCATAGTCTAAATCATGCCTCTACATCATAGATCTTGGTGGGGATTAGCACATAACTCACTATCTCACCCTCAAGATACACATCAAAATAAGAAATGCTAAAGTCTCAACATAAAAAGAAACAACATAGGTCTTGTTCCTAAAGCATGGGAACTCACCAACAAATCATAAAACTCAAATATCAATCTAGCCACGTAAGGGAATAGTCGCCTCGTTGTTCGTTCCTACATGGTTAGATCATGTAGGAAGAATATCTGTTAGTAGATAGAATGCACTAAGAATGTAAGTATACCATGAATCAACGGATATCAGAAAAATATCAATATACATAATCATTATAAACAAAATAAGGACGCAATATGCATGAGCATACAAGTTTAAAATCATGAGAAGAGGCATCATAAGAATCCATTCATAGCCTTAACATATATATTTGAGAATAATATTATAACCAACATTCATAATACCATGCGGACTAGTTCATTGAATCTCAGTGTTCCCTCTACACTAAGAGAAAGATAAGTCCATTTTTCCAAGTTAGAATTGATCCTCACCCTATAAGCTCTATCTTAACATAGTGAGAATCATCATTTGACCCCCACCTTTTAGGATCTCATTAAGCTAATTGGATATAATGTCACACCTTTAAGGCATGAAATATGAACATTATTCCTATAGTGGCACCTAGTTATGGGACCATGGCATGTTTCAAATCCCTCTTCTTGCTAAGTCATATCTCACTAAATATGTAAAATTTGCATATACATAACTTTCAATATAGTTCATACTTCGTTAAAAATTATACTTTCATCGCTTGTAAGAAATCATCAAAATCTTTCAGATAAACATCAAATCATAAGAATAGTCTATCTACTTACTTTCATCATTGTGTAGGTAGACATTCAGACCTTAACATCATCACAACATTAAGATTTTCATCATCCTCTTTATTATAATGTCGTCATAACTTTGACAATATTATCATTGTCATAGTATCATCATCATCATTTTAAATATGTTTTTCATAATTGAGATCATAGGCATAAAATAGATAGCTTTATCATAAGAAACAAGGGTTAATCGTGGACTCATGAACATTTGAGTTAAAATCATATAATTGAGTATGATTTAGAGAAAATATGCAATTAGAATCAAATTAGATCATTAACAAAGGAACCTACGTCAAATGGTTCAACTCTAATCATGCATACTTTGAAATCACATACTTTTTCTTAAAAGTCATATACATAATGAAATTCATCATAATTCATACATAAATAGTCAAAATTATCATATAAGAAACATAAGCAATGCACTAGGAATCATAATTTAAAAGCCCATAAGAAATCATCATGAACTTTAACGAAAACAAGGTTTTTGATTTGGCTAAATGAATGAAACTAATCCATGAATGAAGTCCTACATACATCAAGTAGAATACTTAGAATTGAAGAAGAAAATATAGAAATCCTTAGTAAACACTCAAGATTTACCTTCAATGGAACCCTGCACTTAGAGAGAAAATTATTGAGAACCCTGGAGTGAAATTTGGGAATTAAAAGCTTTGCATGAGTTAGGAATAGGTAATTATAGAGGTTAAATCAGTTAGGGTAGTTAGAGTAGCCAAAACAATGTAATTTAGGACTTAGATGGATTGAAAAAGTCAAAAATACCCTTCATTAGAAACTGTTGGAGTCGTCCACAAAACAACTTATATGGGTCATGGAACAACTTACGGGTTGTATCTTGCCTCATAGGTCAAGGTTTCAAGAAGTTAGGCTACTGGAATTTGTAGCTTCTGATCACGAACATGCAGTATGGCTCATAGATAAGCTTAAGGGTCATAGAACCACTCATGGAAAGACTCCAGACTTAGACAAATGTTGGTTCCTCGGATGTCCACCTACGAGACCTACTTATGGGTTGTAGGATAACATATGGCTCATATTATAGTTCATAAGTCAACTTCTAGAAAAAAATTTTAAAATTTCATTTTCACTAGTGTAAGCACACAGACATTGTACGACTTCGTTAGAGCTTAGAAATTTTGATTTCAGTAGTTTTTAGACCAAGATGACACTTTAAGGGAGACCTCACGATCCGTGTGAGGTCACACGGCCTGTGTGGCCTCCAGTGAGGTAACACTTGGCCTCAAAATATTATGTTGGACCTTGAGAGTGGTGACTTTTGCTAAGGCATACCATACTTGCACCCTCACGGTCTGTGTGACACTTCACAGAGCATATGGAGGGGTCGTGTGGTGACTTTGGCTTGAAATCCCACAATGTTGTGGCCAAGTAAGGTGACACAGCAACTCTCACGGTTCGTGTGGAGCTTTACGGTTCGTGTGGCCTTTCGTATGGCTTTCGGAGTGAAACTTTTCTACGTGCGATATCTCCAAGTTCAAGCCAAGTTCACTTTCAAGCTTTCAATTCAAATTTATTTATATTGTTTGAGGACATCCTGGGCCTCCTACATTGAACCAAGTTCAAAGGAATTCTGTTGTCTAAGTTTTTTACAAGTACCAATTGAAGGGTCAACATTAAATAGGTGTGTCTCTTAGCATAAAATGAACTGGGTGACCCAAGAACTATTAAGTTAAATCCCTTTGAATTAGCTTTCCAACGCATCTGGTTTCAACTCATTTCGAGTTTGGATGGAGAAGTTATGCTCTTTATCGTAAAATCTATCTAGGCTAGACTAGGGTCTTCACGACCCCTGAAAGGCTTCATGATCCATGAAGCTGGCTATGAGGAGTTCCAAGTAAAATTAAATGGGCGTTTTTATTAAAGTATTTTTGATATTTTGACCCATCCCCAAAGCTTTTTAAGACCTTCAAACCCCCTTTTACATTCCTAAACCTCTCCTACACTAATTTTAAACCCTCATTCAAGATTTACTCTCTCAAGTCACTCTAGAATCTATTCCAAATAACTCTTGTGGATTCATACATGGGGAATGAAGAAAAATTCAATTCTTCTTCAAATTTCTCTTGAAACATCTTCATTGGGTCATGGTATGTAGGTTTGATCTTTGGTTCCTTTCGACCATGGAGACCCAAAACATTCCTAGCACTTTTCATGAATTTTAGCTACTTTAAATTTTTAGTTTTCAATTGTCTTGCTTATTATGCATGGGTTGTACTTATTTTATAATTTTAAGTTGTTTTTAAACTATTATATGATGAATTACATTGGATTTATATGAATATGCATGTCCCTTTTAAGCTTGATTTATACATGGGTAACTTACTCTATGATTTAAATATGGATTTATGTATGATTTTCCTTGGATTTCATATTATATTGGTGATTTTTGATAGAATCTAAATTACCCATGTCACTCTCATCTTATGCATGGCATATGCATCTCATGATTATGGAAATTATGAAATGGGATAGACCAATTATGTTTTAGGATATGGATATGATGGGATTATGGTTATAAAAAGAATTTGATAACATATATGTATATGATTATGGATTTTTGAGCATCATGGGTTCTTGCATCATTTTGAATGTATGAATAAGGTATTCCTATACATAAGTATTATGACTATGAGCTACGTTTTGACATTTTAGCCCAATTGTACATTTAAGTGATTTGAAATTACTTCTTTGGAAAACATGTATCTGTATAAGTATTCTCATGGTATGTTGACTTAGCACCAATGGATGGGGGCGTCAGGGTTATCCCTAAGGGTCCTCTCCCTTTCCTTGAATAATGTGCCAGCATAAGGAATGGTAGTCATCACCAAAATGATCAGATCGCAAGGGATGACTATTATTCATGATATGATATGATATGTTTGATATGAAAATCCTTCTGAAATGACTAGGTGGTAAGGAAGGTGGCCACCATATAGAATTGATCGGGTCATAAGGTGTGGTGTAGATTACTTTTGACAAGTAGTCTTCTCTCACTCGATGAAAGGTCAATATCGGAAAAATTCATGTAATAGCTCATATGCGTTTGAGATGTCAGTTATGGTTACATCTCCACTAATCATGAATTCAGTAGCATCTTATTACAATACATTCCTTGCTATATATGTTCCAAGTTTTGATATCGATAATTTAGAAAAACTTTTTGAAAAAATGACTGCTTTTAATGCAAAATCTTTT
>JAABOM020099232.1:0-26783 GCA_011800125.2 Solanum clarkiae | reverse complement strand
ATGAGGAAATTCAGATTAGTATGTGTCTAGGTGCCCCTATCGGGCACTGGTCACGACCCTAGGTTGGGATGTGACATGAACACAATGTGTTGTTCATTTCAACTAATACACTCAATTTTTGTTACAATAGTCATTCGTTTTAACAATATTTTTATCTAATGATTTGTTTTATTTTTCTATAACACTCTATTTATACAATAACAACAACAACATACCTAGTAAAATCACACAAGTGGGGTGTGGGGAGGATAAAATGTATTCAGACCTTACCACTATCTCATAGAGATAGAAAGGTTGTTTTCAAAATAATCTTGTCTAAAAAAATTGAGCCCCATAAGTAGAAGGTACTAGATATTCCACGTCCCTACTCTCAACCAAAGTAAGCCGTTCCCTTTTACCACTACTACCCCTAACCTCCGACCCCAACCGACGATATGACCCTAATCCACCATCAAACGCCAAACAAACTTCACCAAGAACTACTAATTCAACAAACTAAAATAATAAAGAATAAACAATCTCACGTAATAATAACACAAAAATACAGAACAATTAAAGCAAAACTATAATTTATAATCCTATAAAATACAAGAGGATCACGATGAAAAATAATAATCCTATGAATTCTAGCAACAACCCACAACACCATGATGCAAGGAGTACGATAAACAATCACAATATGTAACAAGAAAGAACATATATTCAAAATAATGTAACAAGCAGGTCAGAAATATTAAAGCAAGAAATATTGCAAAGCAAAAACTAAGAAATAACAATCAAATGACAGACTTATGAACAATAAATAAATACAAAAAAAGGAGAGAATAGAAGACAGTAATGACAACTGAACAAGAAATTGAATAAGAAGAAAAAAGAGAAAATGGAGGATACCACCTGAATAATATTAGTAGCTTGAAAAATTCTAACCGAAAAATGGTTGAACGTCGTAGGAACACTGGGAAGTTGCCTGAAAAGACTAGAAAATGCTGGAAAATACTCTTACCCTGGAATTCTGATCATTGGAAAATCCAGGAAAAATAAAATTGTAGACTTTGCTGAAGTCAGAATTTGTTTCTCGGCGGAACTTCACACTAGAATCTGACTGTAGCGTGTTTTGAAATATTATGATTGAAAACTGAAATATTGGCATCACCAGAAACTCAAAATTTGCGGTTCGGCCATGATCCTCTCTCGAACACCATCAACATCGGGAACACACAATCTACTTTGGTATCTCAACACTACATCTCCCTTTTTGGAGAAGACCATCACCTTTTATTTATGGACCACTTCCTTCAATTGGAGTAAGATAGGATCTTGGTCTTTCTTTTCCTTTACCTATGACACTACAGATGAAGCAGACCCATTCTGAATATTGACCCCGCCTTTATTATTTTCTTCGAGTTGTACTCCCAGACGGGCCAATCTATGCATTTCCTTAGCCAACTCTTTCTTCCCTTCCTCCACATGGGAAGTGCTACCCATACAT
Source organism: Solanum clarkiae (assembly GCA_011800125.2). Classification (NCBI taxonomy): domain Eukaryota; kingdom Viridiplantae; phylum Streptophyta; class Magnoliopsida; order Solanales; family Solanaceae; genus Solanum; species Solanum clarkiae. Next base: position 25,294 of record JAABOM020099232.1, on the reverse strand, counting down.
AACTTGCTAAGAGCATCAACAACAATGTTAGCCATACCTGGGTAGTAGAGAATGCTCATGTCATAATCCTTGAGAAACTTCAATCATCTCCTCTGTTGCTGGTTGAGCTCTATATGACTGAAGACATATTGCAAGATCTCGTGGTCAGTGAATACATTCACATGCACTTCATACAAGTTGTGGCACCAAATCTTAAGTGCAAACACCACTGTTGCTAACTCGAGATCATGAGTCGGGTAGTTCCTCTCATGAATCTTAAGTTGTTTGGAAGCATAGGAAATCACCTTCCCTCTCTGCATTAGCAAACAACCCAGTCCGACTATGGATGCATCACAATATATCACCCGTCCCATCAAGCAAGGTTAAAACTAGTGTTGTAGTCAATCCAGTCTTCCATTCTCGAAAACTCTTCTCACATTCATCAAACCATTGACACTTGATCTTTTTCTGAGTCAACTTGGTCAATAGTGTGGATAAGGAAGAAAACCCGTAAACAAATCTGTGATAGTAGCCTGCCAACCCCAAGAAACTTTTTATATCAGTTGGAGAGCTCGATCTGGGCATATTCTTAACCGCTTCAATCTTCTGGGCATCCATTAGAATACCATCACCCGAGACAACATGAACTAAGAAGGCCACCGACTTAAGCCAAAATGCATATTTCAAAAACTTTTCATACAATTCACGGTCTTTGAAGTTTGCAAAACCACTCTAAGATTATTGGTATGCTCCTCTTTATCCTTAGAGTATACCAGGATATAATTGATAAATACAATCACGAACATGCCAAGGTACTGTCTGAATACTCTGTTCATCAAGTCCATGAAGGCTGCATGTACATTAGTCAACCCAAAGGACATGAACAAAAACTCAAAATGGCCATATGTTGTCCTAAAGGCTGTCTTTGGAACACCACACTCCCTCACCTTCAACTGATGGTAATCAGATTTGAGGTCTATATTAGAGAAGCAAGTGGCACCTTGAAGTTGGTCAAACAGATCATCTATCCTGAGGAGAGGATACTTATTCTTTATTGTGACCTTGTTTAGTTGTCTATAATCTATACATATTCTGAGAGACCCATCTTTCTTTTGCACGAATAGAACAGGAGCACCCCAAGAAGAAACACTTGGCCTTATCAAGCCCTTCTCTAACAAGTCTTTTGATTGTTCTTTCAACTCTTTCAATTCAACAGGGGCCATCGTATAAGGTGGAATTGAGATAGATTAGGAATCGGGGAGAACATCAATCCCGAAGTCAATCTCCTTATCAGGAGGGACTCCAAGCAGATCCTCAAGGAACACTTCAGGAAACTCATTTAAAATCGTGACTGACTCTAGAGTAGGAGGCTCAACATCATCAGAATTAACTCGCATGAGATGGTAGATACAACCTTTAGAGATTAGCTTTCTGGCTCTAAGATAGGAGACAAACTTACCCTTAGGTGCAACAGAACTCCCCTTTCACTCTAAGACAGGTTCATTAGGAAATTAGAACTTAACAATTTGGGTCTTATAATTAACGGAGGTATAACAGGCATGAAGTCAATCCATGCCAAAGATCACATCAAAATCCACCATCTCCAACTATACCAAGTCAGCCAAAGTATCCCCATGATAGATGGATACTACTCAATCTCTATAGACCTTTTTAGCTAGGATAAACTCATCAGTATGAGTGGAAACAGAAAAGGTTTCAAGAAAACACTCTGAAAGAATCTCGAACCTACTAGTCACATAGGGAGCCACAAAAAATAGAGTGGCACCCGGGTCAAGCAATGCATAAAAATCAAAACTAAATACTCGAAGCATACCCATAACAACATCTGGTGCCACCTCTTGGTCCTAACTATTACCAATTACATAAGATGGTTTGTCCCGCCTTCTGCACCTGTAGTAGTACCCCTCTGATGACTACCAGCTGGGGTGCTACAGAGGACTATGATTTATTACTTCCATCACCTCATCATTTCATAGAACACTTATTCTAGAAGTGACCAGTCTTTCCACACTTATAACAAGCATTTATGCCCTTGTGTCACTCATCTAGGTGTAGTTAGCCAAACTCGCCACAGGGTGGCTTTCCCCTCGAACCATGGGTCACACTAACTTGGGATTGAGAACCCAGAGCTCTAAAATTCTGGTGACCATAAGACTTCTACTTATATCTCTTTCGTTGGAGGGGCGCGCTTACTTTGGAGGGTGCATAACTAGAAGACCTCTTATGAAAGTAGGATTTATCACCCTTATTTTTCTTTTGCTGGCTAGGCTCATGCTCTGCTGATTTGGCTTTCTTGCTCAGATGGTCTTCTCTATCTTTCTTCTTATCTTCCTCGGTTTGCTAGGCATAAACCATAATTTTAGAGATATCCATACCTGGGATCAGCAATGCTGCTTTGCACTCCTTCTTTACAAGCCTGCCTAACCCAGACACGAACTTTCTCATCCTTGCCCTCATGTCCTGGACCATCTCTGGAGCATAACTGGACAACTTAATAAACTTGAGATTGTACTCTTTGACGGCTATCCCTTCTTGCTTTAGGTTCACGAACTCATCAACCTTTGCCTCCCTCAACTCTTGGGGAAAATGTGATCGAGAAAGGTCGTCTCAAACTCATCCTACTCATCAAGATCAGTATCCTCACCTCAACTATCCTCCCACTGGTTAGATCAGACATTGGCAACATCTTTAAGATGATAGGAGGCAAGTTCAACCACCTCAACCTCAGTACCATACATACCCCTCAAGACCTTACACATCTCATCAATAGAGTTCTATGGATCCTTCTCAACTTTCGACCCTGTGTAAACTAGCAGGTTCATTCTCAAGAGGTCTTTGAGCCTAGTTGTAGCAGCAGACTCTTGAGAGCTAGATCTAGGGGCCTTGGGACCTCGGTTGTTATTCTGGGAGGCCACTAGCTGAGTGAGTATAGTAATGGCTTATCTGAAGTCTGCCTCTATGGTAGAGGCTAGCTATGCAGGAGGTGCCTGTGGAACCTCAGCAGTTCTGGCAGGTCGACTCCGCCTCCTCGTCCCTATCTAAGTAGGAAGCTCCGGTGGGGCATTTCAGCAGTTAGAGCTGAGGTATCTCTTTGGGAAGCAGTATATTTAAGAGGTATGATCTGCAAATGTGTAACGCATGAATTAGAAAAAAGTTTCATAGAGTTAAACTCTATCGCACGAACTCAAAATATAGAAGAAGTGTAATCATTCCTAATGTCCTATAGCCTCCTGCTTATGAAGTGTGGTGCACAACACACCCATAAACAAGACTCTACTAAATACAACCTCATAGATTTCCTAGGACTCTTGAACTTTGTGCTATGATACCAAGTTTGTCACACCCTGGGAGGGTACCTTAGACGTGGCTGGCACTCAGAAACTATTGTTTGTCCGCAAGCGAACCACTCGATCTCACGACAGTCATTCAATTAACTATACAATGGAAATCATCAAAAATTGAGTAAATAGGGTAGTAGAAAATTCAACTCAGTCACATCTATATCAAGAATAAGGGCCATAGGCCAAAAGACTAGTCTCAACATCCATGATATAAAATAGATTTAAGAAACTCAGTTTGGAGAGGGAAAGTCCCAAACATCAAAACCATCATCTTTATGTTTATGAAGCCTCTTCTTCTACAACCTAGGTAGGTACTATGATAGGATATGTCTACCAAAAACTCAAATGAAATAACTCAAAATATAGGGAAAGAAAGTAAATACTATCCTCTAAATATAGGGAAGGACTCACCAATATCTGGAACTAGGAATGTTGAACCTTAATGATGCGTCTGCTGAAGCCCTCTATCTTTTATATCTGCATCATGAAATAATGCAACGTCGAGTGGCATCAGCACATGGAATGTGCAATATGTAAATAGTTGAATGAAACAATATAGGCAGAAAATATCATGGAATAATCTCAACTCATAAGATACTCGCTCAGGATGATAGGTACTTATCTCAGGTAAGGATAAAGAGTAGACAATAACTCATCAATATTCAATCAAGGCTCAAGCCATCAACTTAACCTCAGAGTACTATCCGTGTGGAACCTAACTATGAGTTTCTCTAATCAACAACCATCACCTATGAGCTGATGATGATACAATGAAATGATGTTGTTGCCATATCCGTCCAATACCTTGTTGGGGTAAAGAATGTGATGTCTGTGGATACACAAATAAAGAACATCAAGTCCTCTTTTGGAACTAAGGAAACATCTAATTTTACGATTCAATCTTCTCCTATGTTGGCCACGTAGTTAATGAGTACGAGTGGGACTTACTGTTACTCATTTTGGTTCTTAATACTCCTCCCATGAATACATGCTCATAAGATATCAAACATCAAGTTTACTTTTCATCTAGTCTCATTGGACATTTTTAACTCAATTTATTACTTCAATCATCAACTCTTAGGCTCAGAACATTCTTTTAGAATTAAGTTTCAAACTCTTTAACACTCTAAGGAAGTCAATCTCATCAACACTATCATCTACACTCTCAAGTCAGGACTACAACCACAAATGAAAACTCTTAAGTTCATTCTTCCAAACTTTAAAAAAATAGCATATAGATTTTTATCGAATAAATAATAATACAAGTATGTATGCAGTAAAACAAGTTGTGATGATCATCAACATAGAAAATACATGATATAGGTATAAACTTCAGGAAAATACTCAAGAATTACAGACATAAAACTTATTACATTCTAGTATTAACTTACTTTAATTAAAAGGTCACATGGAAGAACAATCTCATGTTTTAAGTAGCCTTACATGCCTGGGATGAAGAGTATAGCAAGTCTCTATGAGGAATTTACCCCAAATCTTGAAATCTCAAGATTACCCCTCTTCTTTCTCAAGAGTTCTCTCTTAGAAGCTAGGAAAAATGGGTTTTAAAAGCCCTAATCTGAGAAAAATGACTTTAATCCTTGTTTATTAAACTTGGGAGGGGTTGGAAATGATCCAAAATACCCCTTACAAAAATAAAAGAAAATTCATCTCAGAATTTACATAGATCTGCGATGTGCTTCGGAAGCATACCAGTTATTTTCTTCCAAAAAATCATCCGAACGAGTTTTTACAAATCTCATCAAAATATTTTTTTAAAAAAATATAGTGTAAGTCTGTGTTCAGGGCGCGTCGCTTCCCTGACTTGCATTGACACTGTCTCGAGGTTTGTATTGAAAAATTATCTTTTGATCCGGTCGCTCTAAAATTTGACCAAGACCATTTTCCTACTCAATTTATTATGTTGATCGCAAATCCGGTCTCAAATTTCCCATTGGAGCTTGGGAAGATATGTTATGCGCACATCTCTCCTCTAGGGGTATTTTGGTAATTTCATTGAGCATTACAATGTCACACTCAAAAATCATAGACCATGGAACCTCCTTCTAAATAAATCATGTCAGCTCGTCTATTACGAAAGCAAACAGAAAAAGACTCAACCGCGATCCTTGATGAAGTCCCATCTCAATAGAAAAATACTCTGAGTCCCCTCCTGTTGTTCTTACCGAGTTTTGGCTCCGTTATAGATGTCCTTTATTACCCTAACATAAACCATTAGAACACCTTTTTCCTCTAGACACCTCCACAGGACATCTCTCGAAACTTTGTCATAGGCCTTGTCGAGATCAATGAACACCATATTAACGCTCTTCTTTCTTTCCCTATATTTCTCCACTAATCTCCGAACAAGATAAATTGCTTCAACAGTCAACCATCCCGGCATGAATCCAAGCTGGTTCTCTGAAATGGATACACCTTTTCTCACCCTCATCTCACTACTCTCTCCCAGACCTTCATAGTATGCTTAACAACTTGATACCCCTGTAATTGTTACATTTCTAAACATCACCTTTGTTCTTGTACAATGGAACCATTGTACTCCTTCTCCACTTACCATGCATCTTAGCATTCTTTATAATAGCATTGAACAGTCTAGTCAACCACTTTATACCATCCTTGACCATGTTTCTACCAAAAACCCACTGAATCTCATCGGGTCCGATCGCCATCCCTCTTTTCATCCCACTAATAGCCCGTCTAACCTCCTCAACTCTGACACACCTGCAATAGACAAAATATCAATGGCTATCAGAGTAAGCCAACTCACCCATATCAACATCTCTATCTCCTTTTTCATTAAGAGTTTATGAAAGTAAGCTTGCCACCTTAGCTTAATGGAAGTCTTATCCACCAACACCTTACCCTCATCATCCTTGATGCACTTCACTTGGTCCAAGTCGTGAGCTTTCCTCTCTCTCATTTTAGCGAGCCTATACAATCTCTTATACCCGTCTTTATCTCATAGCTCCATATATAGGTGCTCAAATGCTACTATCTTAGCACTTATTACTGTCGCCTTTGCCTCTGAGTTTGCCGTCTTATAAGCTTGCTTAATCCTTCGCTTTTGTCCTAATCTTTACACTTTAACCACTTCGTATAAGAAATATTCTTAGCTTTCTCTTTGCCTTGAACTTCTTCATTCCACCACCAATTAACCTGACGTCCACCAAAGGTCTCCCTCGAAACCTCTAGTACCTAGATAGCAACTTTTCTAATGTAACCAGTAGTAGTGCCCCACGTAGTTTTCATATCTCCACTACTACTCCAAGCCCCTAAACTACTCAATTTTTCTCCCATCTCTCAAGAAAGGGCAGGAGTATAGCCTCCCCATCTAATCCTCAGTATGACATAAATAACCTTCTTGTTCTTATCTCTCTTAATCTTTAAATCCAAAACTAGAAGTCTATGTTAAGTGGATTTATCTTCATTCGGAATAACCTTGCAGTCCTTACAAAGGCTTCTATCGCCTTCTAGAGAAGTAAGTATGTCACGACGCAAGATTAGGTCCTGGACATAACCGGCGAATAGGGAACTCGAAGGAACCACAAACAAGCCTCATAGCATATCATTACACATCCTTGGCCACGGAAATAATTAAATGACATTCAAAGAAATGGAAATAAGGGCAAAAGGAACTAATGGGAACTCGTCATAACATAGAGTCAAAAGATAATAGAGTCAACTCATAGCATAAATACATATCTTTGTCCAACAACACCTCTACTACATAGATAACGGCGAGGGCAAGACATATAACTAGGCTCACCCTCATAGTCATGAAATACGATAAAGTAATGAGAATCTTAAACATAGAGTAAGAGACTAGTCTTTGTCCCTGGAATAGAGGACTCACCAACAAGCTTGGAATAGTACTGTCTATCCACATGGGGGAGGAGGATCAACTCGGGCTTTGGTTCCTACATGGTGATATCATGTAGGCAAGAGTATACATTAGTACATTTGAATGTACTAAGTATGCGTGATGCAACGCAATGATAGATAGGCATCATGATCCAAAATAAATAATGTTAAGCAATAAGCATAGTATAGCAAGATGACATGCATGATTGATGCATAAGTAAAACGTGCCTTAGTAAATCATTTTCATATAGAATATCATATATGAAGATGAGACCAAGCTAACTCCCCAACCTTGGTTGGTTGATGATGGTCACACCCCAATCTTCCTAGGTGGTGAGGTATAAACCCTTCACATAGTTGATGTTTGTTGCACCCCAATCGTCCTAGGTGGTGAGGTAAAACCCTCACATGTTTACCCGGGCTCTGGTCCACCCAGATCGGACATGGCCTATGCAACACTTTATATAGGATTCATCATAAGCTCTAATGAAACACTTCATGTAGGAAACTCATATACATAAGCTCATTTCATCATCATAACATCATTCATATCTTATCTCAAGCTTTGGACCTTTGTTTCCTAAAAAAATACGTAACCGGACATTTTATCAAACACCTTGAGGGTGTGTAATGAGGGTAAAAGAACATGCAATTTAAAGATGAAATCATACAAGAAAAATAGTGTTTAAACCATGAATCAATACGTTGTAACACCCCCAATACATTCATGTCAGAATCCTCGTCAAAACTTACAATGGTTTCAAGATATATAGCTCACAACAAAGCAAAGTAGTCACAACTCTACATAGCTTAACATAGTTCATGTACATGTTCATGTTAGTAAACCCATTTGTAAATTCAATTTAAATCATGCAATTTTTAGGAAAAAAAGGAGATTGGATATCATGGGTGAGAGGAACCCATGAAAGAAACCCAAATACCTTAGGTCTAGAGTAGCTTGGACTTGAGATTGGGAAGAATGGAGGCTTGGAAATGATCTTGGATTCCAATCTTCTTCTTGGGTTTCCTTGTAATTGAATTGGGGATTGATGGAGGTTCTTGAGAGGATTTGGGAGTGTTTGAGATATGAGTTTAAAGAGTTTTGGCCTTTAGGAATAGGGTTTAAGTCATTTTGGAAGGTTAGGATAGCTTAGGAAGTGTAAAACGGTCATTAGGATAATTGGTAGTTATGAAAATGCCATTAGGGAACGGATGAGAAATTGGGCAAAGTGTTGCCTCACTGAAGGCCACACGGGTCATGTGGCACTCCATGGCACGTTGGAGGCTCGTGTGAAGTGCCTCGATGAGAAAAATGGGAGTTGGAAATTTACAAAAAAAAAAATGACGTCTCGGCACTTTGATGGACCATCTCACGGGCCGTGCAGTGTCACACGGAACGTGTACTGGTCCGTCCCACCTCACTTGGAAAAAAGTTGTTGCTGACCATCCACACGCCTAGATGCCACGGACCGTTCCACTTCACAGGGCCCGTCACAGTGGCCCTGGCACCTCCCTTAGCCCCTTTTTCCTCAATTTTCCAACAAGCTCCCTTTGGCATCCCTTCACGCCCCTCCACACGGTCAGTACCAAGACACATGGCCCATGCCACTAGCCGTGCCACCTTTCATAGGCCAAAAATGGCTTTTTCCAACCCCAAGTGACCCAGACAGCCCGTCCAAGGCCTCACTGGCCGTCCAATAGCCCATGTGACAACACTGCACGGGAGGGCCTCACGAAAATGACTATAACTCCTTCATCCGACATCAGAATGAGGTGAAACAAAGTGCGTTGCGAAGCTAACGCAGAGGATTTCATTTAACATATTATGGGCCACCCAGTTCCAAATGTTCTAAGTGTTATGCTAGTTTAAAATTGACTCTTGCATGAAACAATACCCAAAACTCAACTTGAAGGTAAGCCTTGAACTCGTTTAGGTACTATGAGTCTCCCATGAACCCAATACACTTCCAATCTAACCAAACAAGGCTTGAAACATAGATACATAAGAGAATAGAGTTATGGGGTGTCACAATATCTTCTCCTTGGGAACCTTCATTCCCGAATGTAAAAGAAACGTACACAAGGAAGGTAATCATGAATATTTTAATCTAACATGGATGCAATAAATGTATTTGAACATGATTTTAAAAAATCTCAACATGAACACCAAAACTATCATAAAACCTTGTCCATATAAACATGAATGCATGCAATGACATGAAGCTAAACTTAGAATTTTGAATCACATGGGGGACTTAGGATTGATACCTTAGGCTTGCATGGAGTAGAAAAAATAAGGATACCGCTTTTGCATGTCTGCCTTGGCCTCCCAAGTAGCACTTTTCGACTTGTTGGTTCCTCCAAAGGACCTTAACGGATGCTATCTCTTTGTTCCTCAATCTCTTCACTTTCCTATCCAAGATTTGCACCAGGACCTCCTCATAGGTTAAGTTATCCTCAACAACACCCACCGCATCAAGAGGTACAATGGCATTAGGATCACCCACACATTTTCTTAACATGGAGACATGAAACACCGGATGAACCAAATTCATTTCACTAGGCAACTTTAACTCATAAGCTACCTTGCCAACCCTCGTCATCACCTTATAAAGGCCAACATACATTGGACTCAATTCCCCTTCTTACCAAAATGGACCACACCTTTCATTGGAGAAACCTTCAAATAAACCCAATCACCAACTTTGAATTCCAGGTCTCTTCTTCTCATATCGGCATAAGATTTTTGATGACTTTGGGTTGTCCTTAACCTTTTCCTAATCATACTAACCTACTCAAAGGCATCCATAACCAAGTTCGGTCCTAATAAATCCATCTCTCCGATCTCAAACCAACCAACTGGTGATCTACATCGCCTCCCATAAAGAGCCTCAAAAGGAGCCATATCGATGCTAGAGTGATAGCTATTGTTGTATGTGAATTCAATCAAAGGAAGGTGGTCATCCCAACCACTCCTCAACTCCTATATACATGCCCTAAGCATATCTTCGAGTGTTTGTATGGTTCGTTGGGTTTGGACATCCATTTGAGAGTGGAAGGTCGTACTAAGGTGAACCTTTGTACCAAGACCCCTTTGGAAAGACACTCAAAAGTGTGAAGTGAATTGTGCACCCCAATCCAATGGATAAAGGAACCCCATGCAACCTCACTAACTCATAGATGTACAACCTTGCATACTCTTCTACCCCATATGTGGTCTTAAGCTTTAGAAAATGGGCCGATTTCATCATCCTATCAACCACCACCCATATGAAATCAAAACTCTTTCTAATCTTGGACAATCCGACCACAAAATCCATATTAATCACCTCCCACTTCCAAGTAGGAATTTCTCTGTCTTGGGTTAGGCCACATGGCCTTTGATGCTCGACTTTAACTTGTTGACAACTATGGCAACCGAAAATGAACAAGGCAATGTCCCTCTTCATACCTTCCCACCAATAGACATCCCTCAAATCCCTATAAATTTTGGTAGAACTAGGGTGGATAGAATAAGAGGAATTATGAGCCTCATCAAGGATTTTCTCCCTTAAACCATTAACATAAGGCACACATAACCTACCTTGGTATCTAAGGGCACCATCTCCCCCTTGGGAGAAAACCTCTATTTTGCCCTCTTTCACTAAAGCCTTCAATTCAATCAAGGAGGAGTCGAGATCTTGTTTTGCTATCACCTTATCAACCAACGAAGATTTAGAACTATCAACCACCACAACACCACTACCCATGTACTCCAACCTTACCCCCAATGTAGCCAATCTATGCACCTCCCTAGCCATCTCTCTATCACCACCATCTACATGCGCTAGGCTGCCCATAGACACCCGACTCAAAGCATCCGCCACAACATTTGCCTTTTCGGGATGGTAATGCACACTCATGTCATAGTCCTTAAGAATCTCTAACCACCTTCTTTGTTCAAGTTAAGATCTTTATGAGTGAAAATATATAAAAGGCTCTTATGATCGGTAAACACATCCAAACGCACCCCATACAAATAATGATGCCAAATCTTTAATGTAAACACCACAGTGGCCAATCCAAGATCATGGGTTGCCTAGAAGCATAGCCTATGACTTTTCCATTTTGCATAAGTACACAACCCAAACCAACTCTAAATGAATCACAATACACAACAAAGCCCTCAAGCCCATCCTGTAATGACAATATGGGAGCGAACACAAGCCTATCTTTTAATGTTTAGAAACTCTTCTCACATTTGTCATTCCATACAAACTTCACCTTCTTTTGAGTTAATTTTGTCATAGGGGAAGCAATGGAGGAGAACCCATTCACAAACCTTCTATAGTAACTCGCAAGACCCAAGAAACTCCTAATATCTGACGGGGTCAATGGTCTAGGCCAATTCCTAATTACCTCATTTTCTTAGGATCCACTTTTATACCATCCCCCGACATCACATTACCCAAGAATGCAACCAACCAAAACTCACACTTGTCATATTTAGCATACAATTTTTCATCTCTCAATCTTTGCAACACAACCCTCAGATGACCCATATGCTCTTCCTCACTATGTGAATAGATCAAAATATCATCAATGAAGACCACAATAAAGGAATCTAGGTAGGGTTTGAAGACCCTATTCATTAGGTCCATGAAGATGGTCGGTGCATTAGTTAACTGAAAAGACATCATCATAAATTCATAATGCATATCTAGTTCAAAAGGTCGTGTTGGGAATATCATACTCCCTCACCTTCACTTGATGATACCCAGACCGAAGATCAATCTTAGAGAATAAACTAGCCCCTTGCAATTGGTCAAACAAGTCATCAATCCTTGGAAGAGGATACCTATTCTTTATAGTTACCCTATTGAGTTGCTGGTAGTTAATCCACATTTTAAGTGACCCATTCTTCTTCTTTATAAACAACACCGGTGCTCCCCGAGGTGATTGGTTAGGCCTAATAAATCCCTTTTCCAACAAATACTTCAATTGCCCCTTTAACACTTCAACTCCGTCGGGGACATATGGTACGAGGGAATAGATATGGGTTGGGTACCGGAAAGAAGATCTATACCAAAATCTGTCTCCCTTTTGGGAGGGACACCGAGAAGGTTATTTGGGAAAAAATCAAGAAACACATTCACAATTGGAACCGACTCTATGGATGGGACTTTGGACTCCATATCCTTGGCCCTCACAAGATGATACAAACACCCCTTGGAAATCAACTTATGGGCTTTAATGCATGAAATGAATCTACCCCTCACCACTACATCATGGCTTTCCTATTCAAGTACAGGTTCGTTTGGAAATTGAAAGTTGACCATATGGGTCCTACAATCAGTAGAAGAATAGTAGGCATGCAACCAATTTATCCCAAGAATGATATCAAAATCTACCATATCTAATTCAATGAGATCGCAAGGTAGGATTTTATGTAAGACATAAACTGGACAATTCCTATACACTTTCTTAGATACAATAGAGGCACCAATAGGAGTAGACACTTTATATGACTCATGCAATAACTCGGGGTTAACATGGAATTTTTTAGCAACAAAGAGGGTAACAAAGGAAGGGGTTGCACCCGGATCAATCAAAGCATATACATCAAGGTCAAAGATTTTTAATATACTGGTGACAACATCAGGAACTTTACCAACCCCATGCCTCCCATGAATAGCATAAAACCGATTATGCCTTGGGGCACCACCTTGAGGACCACCTCTACCCAACGGAACCACATTTGCACCCCAGGCCTTACCACGGAGCCTTGGACAATCTACCTTCATTTGACCAAGCTCCCCACATTCAAAGCATGCATTGGAACCCTTCAAACATGGACCTCTATGCTTCCTTCCACATTTAGGACACACCTCCACAGGAGTCACTCCGCACACACCTTGAGGCTTAGGAAAGTCGTTGGAAAAACCCCTATTAGGAGTGTGAGAAGATCCTTGGCCTTGGTGAAATCTAGCACTTCTTTGGAACTTACCCTCAAATTGGGACCTCTTAGCCTCATGACCCCTCTTCTTCCTCAACTTCTCTTATTTCATTTGCTCGGCATAAGTCATCAACCGAGATAAATCCATATCACTAATAAGAAAGGTGGACTGGAATTCTTCACTTACCAAATCGGAAACCATCATAATAAACTTATTCATCCTTGACCTAGAACAGGCCATCGAGTGAGGAGCATACTTTGAAAATTGATTAAATTTGAGGGCATACTCCTCACACTCATATCACCTTGTTTCAAGTTCATAAACTCAACCAACTTTGCTTCCCTTAGCTCTAGAGGGAAGAACCAATTAAGAAAGACCAATTTGAATTCCTCCCAAAGCAACACATAGTTGTTACCCTTCTCATCCTTCCATTGATCAAACCAAATTTGAGCCACCCTTTTGAGTTGGTATGCCTCCAACTCCGCCTTATCATTTGGCCCAACACCCATGATAGACAAGATTTAATAGATTTTATCGATAAACTCTTGTGGATCTTCATCCACTTTTGACCCATGGAAAACCGGAGGATTCATCCTCATCAAGTCCCATACCCTAGCTCCCGAGGTTGTAGCATGAGGGGCTTGGGCCCCTTGTTGGACTTGGTTGGCCACCACTTGGGCAAGTATAGTGAGGGCATCCCGGATCTCACCATTGGTAGGATGCTCCTCGAGAGTTTGGGCCCATCTTGCTCGAGTGATTGGCACGATCTAGCATAGCAAAGAATAATTATTAAGGGGGAAAGAACTTACCACAACTCTATAGTACGAATTAGAACATGAAGAATGGTAACATTTCCTAAAACATCTCATAGCCTCCTACTCATAGTCATGGCGTGCTTCACGACCATGAATAGGAGTCTAATCGATACAATGTGTTGGACTCTGAGGATCTATCAACCTAGTGCTCTGATACCATCTTTGTCACGATCCAAGCCTAAGGCCTGGACGTAACCGGCGAATAGGAATCGGAAGGAACCCCAAACAAGCCTCATAGCATATCATTAGACATCCTTGGTCGCGAAAAGAATTAAATGACATTCAAATAAATGGAAATAAGGGTAAGAGGAACTAAATGGGAACTCATCATAACATAGAGTCAAAAGATAAAAGAATCAACTCACAACGTAAATACATAGTTTTGTCCAACAACAACACTACTACATAGATAATGGCAGGGGCCAAGACAAATAACCAGACTCACCCTCATAGTCATAATATACGATAAAGTAATGAGAATCTTAAACATAGAGTAAGAGACTAGTCTTTGTCCCTGGAATGGAGGGCTCACCAACAAGCTTCGAATAGTACCATTTAGCCACGTGGGGGAGGAGGATCAACTCGAGCTCTGATTCCTACATGATGATATCATGTAGGCAAGAGCATGCGTTAGTACATTTGAATATACTAAGTATGCGGGATGCAATGCAACGAAAGATAGGCATCATGATCCAAAATGCATAATGTTAAGCAATAAGCATAGTGTAGCAAGATGACATAGATGATTGATGCATAAGTAAAATGTGCTTTAGTAAATCATTTTCATATAAAATATCATATGTGAAGATGAGACCAAGCTAGCTCCCCAACCATGGTTGGTTGATGATGGTCACACCCCAATCATCCTAGGTGGTGAGATATAAACCCTTCACATGGTTGATGTTGGTCACACCCCAATCATCCTTGGTGGTGAAGTATAAATACCTCACATGGTTGATATTGGTTACACCCCAATCACCCTAGGTGGTTAAGTATAAACGCTTCACATGGTTACCTAGACTCTTGCCCCCTCCCCCCCCTCCGGATCGGGCATGGTCTATGCAACACTTTATATAGGATTCATCATAAGCTCTAATGCAATACTTCATGTAGGAAAATATATACATAAGCTCATTTCATCATTATAATATCATTCATATCTTATCTCATGCTTTGGACCTTCGTTTCCTCAAAAATACTTGACCGGACATTTTATCAAACACCATGAGGGTGTGTAATGGGGGTAAAAGAACATGCAATTTAAAGATGAAATCATGTAAGAAAAGTAGTGTTTAAACATTGAATCAATACCTTGTAACACCCCCAATACATTCATGTTAAAACCCCTCATCAAAACTTACAATAGATTTAAGATATATAGCTCACAACATAGCAAAGTAGTCACAACTCTACACAGCTTAACATAGTTCATAAACCTGTTCACGTTAGTAAACCCATCTATAAATTCAATTTAAATCAAGCAATTTTTTAGGGAAAAAAGGGAGATTGGGTATCATTGGTGAAAGAAAACCATGAAATAAACCTACATACCTTAGGTCTAGAGTAGCTTGGAATTGAGATTGGGAAGAATGGAGGGTTGGAAATGATCTTGAAATCCCATCTTCTTCTTGGGTTTCCTTGGAATTAAATTGGGGCTTGGTGGAATTTCTTGAGAGGATTTTGGTGTGTTTGAGTGATGATTGTAAAGAGCTTTGGCCTTAAGGAATAGGCTTTAAGTCATTTTGGAAGGTTAGGATAGCTTTAGGAAGTCTAGAAAGGTCATTAGGATAGTTGGCATTTTACGAAAATGCCATTAGGGAAATAGATGAAAAATTGGGCAAAGTGTTGCCTCACTGAAGGACATATGGGTTGTGTGGCACTCCATGGCCCGTGTGGAGGCTCGTGTGAAGTGCCTTGGTGAGAAAAATAGGAGTTGGAAACTTAGAAAAAAATGACTTCTCAGCACTTTGACGGACCGTCTCACGGGCCATGCTGTACCGGTCCGTGTGACACCTCACTTAGCCAAAAATTGTTGTTGATCATCCACATGCCCAGGTACCACGGACCATCCCACTTCACAAGGCCCATCACAGCGGCCATGGCACCTCCCTTAGCCCCTTTATTCTCAATTTTCTAACAAGCTGCCTTTGGCACCCCTTTACGCCCCTCCACACGGTCAGTGGCAAGCCACACGGCCCGTGCCACTGGCCGTGCCACCTTTCTTTGGCCAAAAATATCTCCTTCCAACCCCAAGTGACCCAGATGGCCCGTCCAAGGCCTCACTATCCATCTAACAACCCGTGTGACAACACTGCACGGGAGGGCCTCACGAAAACAACCATAACTCCTTCATCCGACATCGGAATAAGGTGAAACGAAGTGCATTGCGAAGCTAACTCATAGGCTTTCATTTGAAATGTTATTGGCCACCCAGTTCCAAATGTGCTAAGAGTTATGCTAGTTTAAAATTGACCCTTATATGAAACAACACCCAAAACTCAACTTGAAGGTAAGCCTTGAACTCGTTTAGGTACTATGAGTCTCCCATGAACCCAATACACCTCCAACCTAACCAAATGAGGCTTGAAACATAGATACATAAGAGCATAGAGTTACGCGGTGGAACAAAGTAATCAATCAGAGTCTTAGCTATCGTGCTCTGAAAAGTAATCAAGTGATTTTTCCTCTTTGGAAAACATAAGTTAGCAATAATTAACTCAAAGGTTTTGGCAAAATCCACGAGCAATATCCCAGCTTCGTTCCCCTCCCGAAACCCAAACCCTCCATGAACATCTTCAAACCTATCAGATGTTGCACCATTATGTCCATTAAAATCTCCACCGATGAAGATTTTCTCCATAATTTGTATACCTCTTACAACCTCATATAAATCTTCCCAAAAGAGCTTTTTGACTTCATCATCGAGGCCTACTTAGGGCACATAGGCACTAACTACATTCACTGCATGACTACTGACCACGAGTTTAATATACATCATCCTATCGTTAAACCTTCTAACATCAACCACGCACTCCCTAAGGTCCTCATCTACTAGGATACCTACTCCATTTCTATCACTAGAACCACAAAAATACCACAATTTGAACCTGTCTACATCCCGAGCTTTGGTACCTACCCTTCTAGTCTCCTGGACATACGTTATATTTATTTGTCTCCTCTTAAGATACTTCACAAGCTCTATGGACTTCCTTGTAAGTGATCCTATATTCTATGACCCTACTCTTAACTTAAGTAAGCTCACGCCCGTCTTGAGACCTCTACCCCTTGACTTCGATCCCAACCGACAACATGACCCTAATCCACCATTAGATCTCAATGCCACCAAAAACTAAGAACTAGTGACTCGCTAAACAACCAAGGATCAAGAATTTTTTTTTATAGAAAACTATACACCTAACAACATAGATTAGTAAAATATACAATATAACGTACCCTAATGAAACCATCAGATGCAAAAATCAAGACGAATAAATGGGATATTAAACGATAGAAGTCTATAGTACAAGGCAATGCAATATGGTATGTAAACTTACAATATATAATAAAATGGTCAATCTAGCAATATATGGTAAAGACAATACAGAAGGCAACAAACCACAACACCAAAAGGCAAGAGATAAAATGTAAGTAAAAAAGTAAAAGAATATAATTAATTATAATAGTAAATAGAAAGAGATTTGGAAGATATCACCTAAAATTCTGGATGAAAAAAAGTTGAGTGTCACTGAGAAATACCGAGAAATAGAGTTGTTGTCGCAGCCAAAAAATTTTGCCTAACTCTATTACTCATCGAAAATTGACTGCCTGGAGGATGTTGATAAAAAAACGTCGCCGATCAATTCTTATAGCTACGGGGATAATCTTCTTGAATCCGCTGAAAAACATTGAGGGTCATCGGATCTCGCCAGATCTGATGCCCAAAAAATAAAGGGTTGCCAGATCTCGCCAAAAAAGGAGGAAAGAAAGGAGAGAACTGGTCGGGAAACACAAAAGAGAAAGCAAAAAGAAGAAGAGAATCGTCAGATTTGGTAGGAGAGGTCCATTGAGAAATTCAAGATTTCTAGAGAAGGTTCTGTCGACGAGAGGAGGATCAACTTCGTCGGAGAGAGAAAAGCATCGGTCTTTGTGACTAAAAGTACTCCTTCCAGTGACTAAAAAATGTAAAAGTTTCAGGCGAATGAACTGTATATTTTCTCCAAAGTACGAGAAATCACGGAGAAAACCCTAGTTTCTGACAAACATCAGAGATTCTTTTTTCGAACTGAATATAATTAAATTTTAAAATGGTGATATAAATATAATAAAACTCAATCCAAATAAATTAAAAATTATCATAAAAATATAAAATAATAGTGTATAAAATGTAAAATAAAATAAAATAGTTCTTCTGTAAAATGAAGAATAAGAATTTTGTTGTGTTATTTCAAGAATAAGAATAAGAATTTTATTGTGTTTTTAATAATAAAAATTAGAAATTTAAAAATTTTATTTACACAATAATTCTTTTTATTTTGATATTTAAAATATTTCGGGATAAGATAATATTATGAATTTTTGAAATTAAAAAAAAATTGTGTTTTTGAATAAATAAAAGAATTAACTAATTAGTAAAAGAATTCACTTTGATAATATTAGGACTAAGAGTATTTTTAGATCAAAAGATAAGAGAGGTATCTATAAATTAAAAACAAAGATGGAGGATATTTCTAGACCAAAAATGAAAGAAGAATATTTTTAAGTTGTTTCTAATAGATTATTCTTAGCCCTTTTTCTTATGATATATAATAAAACTCTACTATAACAGACTGAGACTTTTAGACAAACGTTATCAGTATAACTCATTGTTGATTGTATGCAACTAAGTGGAGTTGAAAGTGGTGTTCACACAAAATGGATTGAAGCAACAACTAATTGACGTGTGCACATTTATATAGTTAATTGTAATTAATTATGTATGATTTTTACCTAATTTATTACTCAATTGTAAATTCGTAATGTTTGATATAAACATGTGCTTGGTATGTTTTTTCTTCTATATCAGTCATTGGTCATTTTGCTTCTAGTTTTAACATAGGTTGTAGAGAGATGGATCGGATTTAATTTAAATCAGTGTATATGGCATACTATCGTACAAACTTTAAATTCTTTTTTAGTGTTACGAACCAAAATTTAAGATTATTATATTATGATGGTACCTATTAATATTTCACTAGTAGGTTAGCCTGATTATTGATGCCCCGATCAGGAGGTGCGAGAGGCTAGTGGTGGGAGGTACTCGGAGGGGTAGAGGCAGACCGAAAATGTATTGGGGGAGGTGATCAGGCAGGACATGGCGGAACTCAACCTTACGGAGGACATGACCTTAGATAGACTGTTGTGGAGGACAAGGATTAGAGTAGCGGGCTAAGTTCACCTCCCTCTCTCCCTTCTTCACTCTCTTTTTTTTCTTCCTTTTCGTCGGCTTCTCCGTATTATTAGCATGACTTGCAGTATCTTTAATATTATTGTTCCTTTTCTCCTTCATTGTTTGATTGGTAGGTGTTAATTTCCCACATTCTCTTACTGCCAGGTTCCCTTAACGTCTATTTATTTATTTATGTCTTATCCAGGTATGTCTGCTTTTGGGTTTTGAGTTGAGGGTTTTAGGAAACAACCTCTCTATTTCTTTTGAGGTAGCGGTAAGGTCTGCGTAAAGTCTACCCTCCCCAGACCCCACTTGTGGGATTTTACTGGGTATGTTGTTGTTGTTGTTGTTGTTGTTGTAAAATACATGACCGGATCAAACTAGGAGAATTGGGTCGGCAGGATCTACGGACACCACGGGTTGTATAAAGTTCTATAGCCCGTAATCAAGCCTTTGTAGATTCATTTAGCTATTATTGGGGTGACTTCTATGAGAGCCATCTACGGGCCATGTAAAATTATGGCCCATAGAGGGTTTTGTCTTATGACTTTTCAGCAACTCCCCATTTTATGATCCTCAAGGCACGACACCTTGTGTACGACTCATAGAAACTTTTATGGCTTATCTATATGTTTATAGACTCAACTTTAGAGAATCAGCCCTCACTAGATTTTTCTATGAAACACACTCTATGACTTGTGGAAACTTCCACGGCACGTAAATGGTTTCGTAGAATAGGAAGTTTTGCAATTTATGCATACTTAGCCCAAAAAATAATGACAACCCTATAATACAACAAAACAAACATAAAAACACATCAAATTTACTAAGATCGCTTTGAGACACACAAAATTCTAAATTTTAAGTATCAAAAGCATTATGTTGTGACTGCACATCATGTCCCAATACGAGGTCATATTCCAGTAGCTCTCTCGATATACTACAACTATTTTGCCTTTTGAGAAGCAGCAAATTTATTATTTTGTGCTAGGATTGAGACCATAACTAAGGATGCACACCAATGCATTGGTGACTTCAGGTTGATCATTCCTGGACATTGTTGATCATGCTCGCTCACTGAAGCGGATTAGTCATGATGCCCAAGGGGGCAGCAATAAGAGTGCTAGAGGTGAGGGAGAGTTCAGTGGCTCCTAGACACGATTTAGAGCGCTGAGGGATAGGCCTTCAATTGGAGGTCATCAAGATCAGACCAGTTAACCATACCAAGAAACACTACAAGCTTCTGACGGTGGACATCAAAGCTCGGGTACTTCCAGCAGCAATGGTTCTTCATATCCCACTAAGCATATACAGAGAGAGAGTGATTTAGGTTCTTCAAGGCTAGTTGGGTCAGCCTTTGCATGTAGTCAGGCTTCCAGGAGATCCAGATCGAGGCGGTATGATCGTGACTACAAAAATAGGACTATATCAGGTTGTTTTAGGTGCGATGCACCAGATCATTGGTTCAGAGATTTTCTAGAACATAAAGAAGCACTTGTCACCCCACAGCCAACCAAGTCAGCTCCTACACCAACAGGTAGAGGCAGAGATTAAGATTATGGCCACCGAGATGATCAGTATAGGTACAGTAGAGTTATCAAAATGGGTCCAAAGGACTCATCAGGGGTGATAGATTCGAGGCCAGCAGTGATGTTTGAGGGGTTGGTTGTCAGGGACACTTTTATATTGCACCGGCACGAGCCAAGGACGAGGCCTTTGATGAAGCCATCGCAGGTATGAGAAATGTATGCCAACAGCCAGCTTCAACTTTATTTGATCCAGGGTCCACATTTTCTTATGTGTCTGTGTATTATGTTTCACACCTGGGTGTGACTCCCGAGCCTTTCTCCTCTCGTGTTTGGGTATCAATTACAGTGGGGGATTTGTTGGTGGTTGATCAGGTTGTAGAGTTTGTGTAGCGATTCTTTCAAGCTTTGACACCTAGGTTAACTTAATATTACTTGATATGTTGGACTTTGACTTGATTTTGGGTATGGGTTAGTTGGTCCCCCATCATACTATATTAGATTGTTATAGCAAGACTGCCACCTTGGTTATACCGGGGATGCTTTCAGTGGTTCAGCAGGGGTCTGTTAGTCAGGTTTTGACAGGTATTATATTATACATTCGGGCTCGGAGAATGACAGTAGTAGGGTATTCATCTTGTGTAGCTCATGTGATAAGTGCGATCCTTATTGTAGAGTTTGTGCCAGTTGTATGTGAGTTCCCTGATGTGTTCCTAGTAGATTTCCCTAGGTTACCACCTATGTGGGATGTTGATGTTGCGATAGAGATTGAGCTGGGCACCGAGCCCATATTTTTTCCTCCGTACTGGATGTTTCCTGTAGATCTTAAGACGGTCAGTTCACAATTTCAAAGTTTTCTAGGTTTGGGGTTCATATGACCGAGTGTTTCTCCCTAGGAAGCTCTCGTTTGTTTGTGACAAAGAAGAGTGGGACTCCTGGATATGTATTGGTTATCGACAGCTGAATAAGGTGATTGTGAAGAATTGTTACCCTTTTCCATGTACTGATGATTTGTTTGATCAGTTGCATGGGGCCTCAATATTTTCTAAGATTTATTTGAGATTAAGGTACCACTAGTTGAGGATCCAGGCGGAGGATACTCAGATGACTGCCTTCTAGAACTGTTATGGGCATTATGAGTTCCTAATCATGTCTTTTGAGCTAACTAATGCCCCTGCAGCATTTATGGATTTGATGACTCGAGTATTCAACCATATTTTGACTCTTTTGCTATAGTTTTTATTGATTATATTTTGGTGTATTTACTCTATCAAGAGCAGCATGCCCAGCACCACTGTAAAATATTACAAATACTCCGAGATCATAGGTTGTATGATAAATTCTCTAAGTGTGAGTTTTTTCTTGAGTCAGTAAGTTTCATAGGTCATGTTGTATTTGGTGATGGTATTAGTGTGGATCTGGCTAAGGTCAAGGCGATTCGTGGCTAGCCTAGGCCTACTTCAGTATCGGAGATTCAAAGTTTTGTTGGGTTGGCAGGGTATTACGAATGATTTATTGATGGTTTTTCCATTATTGCCACTCTATTGACTTGATTGAGTCGCCAAGGTATGCCATTCGTGTGGTCCGATGTGTGTGAGGCCAGTTTTTTGAGGCTGAAGGAGTTGTTGACTATCGCTCATGTACTGACCCTCCCTATGGAGAGATAATGCTTTCTGTTATATTGTGATGTGTCTCATATCGGGTTGAGTTGTGTATTGATTCAGTAGGGTCGAGTTATTGCTTATAATTCATGAGCATAACTACCCCATAATGTCTCCCAAGTTACACCTTTTTAGAGGATAAATTCATTGTTATTAAGATATATAACCTAACAAAGTTTAGGGTTGAACCCACAGAGAATACGTAGACACAAGAAAATTCACCAATTTGCAATCCGAATAGTTAACCAACTTGATTCCCCAAAAGGGAGGGTTTACAATAACCGACAAGAAAATAAAACTAAACTATCACAAGGAAGAAGTCAATATGGAGAGAATCTAGGATATTGTGTTCCCTATGATTCCCTAACTCAGTATCACCAGATAACCTAATTCTTTTCTAGTGTGTGGCATGTAGGATGGTAATTAATGTTCACCAAGCCCTTTTATCAAAGGTGAGAAGTGAATTTCACTATACCACTTGTCCCATATCCATAATGTGGGTTACTAACCTTTACCTATTAGTCCCAGTACAACCTCCCTTTGGCCTAGTTTGGTTGATTAGATGAGAACACATCAAGCGAATTATGTTAATTGATCTCTTTTCCTATTCATTGCTACCACGGTCCAATAGTAACACTAGGTGGGTTCTAATGTTGGTCACCACTAGAAAACATGTAAAACAAAGAGAGTTAATTAATACATGCATGTACAGCTTCCAAGAATTGTGAATTATCTAATTTTACTTTGTTAGTTCTTCATAGTTCCCACAACCCTAATTGTGGATTTAGCTACTCATGCTATGTGTAGATGTAGAGATTATGAATTGAGAAGACCCAATAGAACACTTACACAATAGAATAAATATCAAGCAATCTAACTTCAACATGAATTGCAAGCTTAAAGATTACACAATAGAATAAATATCAAGCAATCTAACTTCAACAAGAATCGCAAGCTTAAAGATTGAATTAATCCACAAATGTTCTCGAAGACTCTCCAATTTGATCTTACAATTTTCTCTCTCAAAATATTGAGTTCGCTGAGTACTAGGAGAGAACTTATGAAAATAACCTAAAAGACCTATTTATAATAATTAGAATACAAGTCCTAAACAAAATAGGAGAACTGGTCGGCATGCCATAAGAAAAGATACTTTACCACCAGTATTGACTTCTATAGCCCGTAATCGGGATCTCATACTTAGCTGCTAAAATTTTGGACTTCACTTCTATGACACCCATCTACGACTCGTAAACTGATTTACGAACCGTAAAGGGGGTTTCGTCTGATGTCATTCCTACAAGTCCACTTCTCTAATCCTGAGGGCATGAATCCTCTTCTATGACTCGTCTATATGTTCGTAATATCAACTTCAAAAATCAACCCCACACTAGAAATCTTCAGGAAACCTCCCTATGACCCATAGAATGGCCTTCGACCTGTAGATGGTCTAAAATTACAGCAACATCTGCATTTTCCTCCTAAACCATGGACAACCTCTAATCCTACAAATCTAAACACAAAAACACATAAAACCAACTAACATCGCATTGAGAACACACAAAATTCCAAGTTTTAAGCATCAAAAGTATTGTATTTTGGCAGCACATCAACACCCCCAACTTAAAATTATTTCTTGTCCTCAAGCGACGGACACAATATATATAGATAATTAGTAACACATAGACCTCAACTCAATGTCATATATCATATACATCTCAGACTCAGATACCCACACCAACTTTTTAAAACAGGATCAGATAGCTATTTAGCAAATCATATAAACTGGTACATGCGGCAACACAACTATGACAAGCAACATGTTATCAATAATCCACAAATGCTGAACAAATCTAATGCTAACAATGCAATGTAAGTGCCCTCACCGAAAGAAGTTCCATATTTGGCACTCAACGATGTTTTCATGTTTAATCTTGGGAATGTTCCAAATCACTCTCTCCCATAAAGAATATCCATGCATAATGTCTAATCCATAGGCTTGTGCATATACTCATGATTCTGATCTTCAACTACTTGGATTAGGATCGCTTTAGGACTTTTTAGGCTCATAACATGGGCTCAAGGGGCTTTGGTATGACATTATAGGAACATAGTACTAAAGGCCCTCCTTGACACTATGTTTTTCTTCACTTTTACCTTATCAACTCTACTATTTTCACCTTATTCTCCCTTTTTCCTATTTCAAGATTTTGTGGGTGCTTTCTATTCATTTTTCAACTTTTGGCCTTGTTTTTACATTTTGTTTTTGAGCTCACAACTAAGGCATGAGTAATTTTTCTTACACCCAATACACGATTTTTTCTTCTTTGTCTAAATCACTAACTCACCACCTTATTTTTATGTTTCACCCTTACACTAGCAACCCTCGACTTAGGCTTTTGGCCTGTGTTGAGGTGCGTAATATCCATCCTTCGAACCAAGGCAACTTTTGGTAACCACACTCAACTTAGGCTTTTTGCCTCAGTCAAGGTGCACAATATTCAAGCAAGGACCAGGGCAAATTTTATAATTTTACAACTAATAAGTCTAGGTTAATCAGGTGTTTTCAAAGAATATGTACATGTTAGGCTGAAAAATTAGGAACAAGGGATTATATCATCATTTTGGTTGGTCATTTTTTTTTCCATCAATCTCGGATGGAGCCAAAGATTGACTATTTTTTGGCCTTGGAGTATGATGGAATAAAGCAA
>JAABOM020099222.1:0-26785 GCA_011800125.2 Solanum clarkiae | reverse complement strand
AAGATACATGTATTCCTTTTTGCCAAATAAAGTTCACGAGGTGTTCCATTTCATATGCATTTTATTGTTTGTGTAACATACTCTTTTTCCATTGTCATATTGTCTTGTATAGTTATCTACATATCACATGCTACATATATAGTCATACACCACCAATATTATGGCCACCAAAAGAATCATCTCAAAGGTAATTGAAAGATAAAGTATATAGTTTTGATGGGTAGTAGCCCGAGGGGGTTCATTGCGAACCAAGCATAGGGACGATCCCAATATAGTTTACGGGTGGTAGCCCGAGGTGCTTCATTGCGAACCTAGCATAAAGATAATCCCGATACAGTTTCACCACTGATCAGTTGGTCATTTGCTTACAGCTGGGCACAGATTTTACAGTACAGATTTTACAGTAAAGGTAAAGTGATATAAAGAACATAAAGTACATGATTCTACAGTGTAACTAAGGGTGGTCCCTGATCTTCCACAGATGCATGGCTTCATTTGAGTTGTTACTTTACATATAGTGTATCCTGCCTTACATACTCAGTATATTATTCCGTACTGACGTCCCTTGCAGGGGACCTATATTTCATGTTGCAGGTACAGGTGCTAGTAGATCTCCCCAGTAGGAGTACAAGATATTCAGCTGTTGTCATCAAGCTCCAAGTTACTTCGGAGCTTTGTACGTGTCTAGAGCTTACATGTTTTTATTGTACAGTTAGTTGAGGCGGGGCCTGTCCTGACCCTTATCAGATGTTTTTCTTCATCTAGAGGCTTTGTAGACTATGTAAAGTAAAATGTGGTTATGTCTCGTACTTCAAATACCGTGGCCCCAATGGCCTAGTCATATGCATTTCTTTTGTCTTGTTATCACTGCTTATCTGCTTAAAGGCATGTCAAACATAGAAACCTCTTATAATATTTATAGAACGCATATAGTTACAAGTTGGTTCTCCTGAGCCTTATCGGCAACGGGTGCCGGTCCGCCCTACAGGACTTTGGGGCGTGACAGTTCTGTCATTGGCACCATATGATAGTGATAGAGGCTTCATAGACTAGAGTCGAATGTTGATGTTAAGACTTGTTGAACTAGTTTCTTTCTAATAGCTTTTTTATTTATAATATTATTTTGAGACTAGATGAGATGTGCGCATTACCTTCCTTTGTCTTCCGCTGATTGTCTAGAGGTTGATTGAATGAATATGATGAGGCCAAGTGGTTTGCTTAGGGACTAGCAATAGTCTCTGGGTGCCGGCCAATTCTAGGGTACCCCCTCCCCAAGGCATGCCAAACTTGATATCATAGCACAAAGTTCAAGTGTCCTAAGGAGTCTATTAAGTCGTGTCTAGTAGAGTCTTGGTTATGGGTGTGTTACTTTATAAGTAGGAGGCTATAGGACATTTGGAATTGTTACACTTTTTTCTCATTCCAAATTCATATGATAGAGTTAAACTTTGAGAAAGATCTCTTCTAATTTGTGTGTTACGCGTTTATAGAATTGTGACCATATTTCCAAGAGGAGCTGATAAAGTGAAGGGGGGTCCAACTAGACTGAATGCTAACTAACCCTTGCCCTAGAATCAGGATGAACCCATAGACCTAGCATTCCCCACCATGCAGCCACAACATGCTGACATCAACAATGTCGAGCTTTGTCAGGCCATCCAAACTTTGGCCCAGGCTATGACAACACTAAGTATTAGATAGAGAGCAGGAAGGCGGGTGTCCCAAGTACATCCAGAGTTAGTGAGTCCTTAAGGATGAACCCATCTGAGTTTAAGAGGTCGAAGAGAAATAGCAACAGGATTCACTTTCAAGCAGGGTCCTATAACTTTAGAGCTCAGGGATCTAAGTCACATGATAGTATGGTCCGAGGTCCCCGAGGTAGACCACCTTGTGGCACGTGTGGGAAATGTCACCTAGGAGAGTGTCATAAATGAAGTGATGGATATTACAAGTGTGGCCAAATGGGTCACTTCTAATGGGATTGTCCTAAGTGGGACAAAAGGGCCCAAGCTTGTACACCAGCACCCATAGTTAGGGAGGATCAAGAAAGTTCTCCAGATGTCAGCCCAGATGTCATGATGAGTGTGATTCGAGTCCTTATTTGCTTTTGATATTATTCATGAGAGAGAAACTTATGTCTCTAAAGAGTTTAATGTTACCATCTAAGAGTAAGACGTGAGGTCTTATAACACCCTGAGTAGAGGTGTCATTTCAGAGATAGAATGAGGACGATAGAAAGGAATGGACCAGAGAGTGAGAATAATAATTGATTGACGCTTGTAATTAGATTTATATACCTATTAGGTAAGTAATGAGATGACAAGTTGATTTCCATAAGTTTGATGGAAGATTCGTAAGTACCCTATGAGTGTCATGATGAGGTATAGAGAGGGAGTTAGTTTCAGAATGTGTGAGAGTGTGCTCAAAACTAGAAAGTGTTTTATGTTGATGTATTCTTATATTGTACCATGAGGATGAAATGTAGATTTTGAATAGGGGAACGGAATGCTTCCAATGTAATAGATCTACACTAGGCTTATAATTCTGAAGTAAGAGCCCTATGAGGTTTATATAGTTATGAGCTTAGCCAGGTAAGGGGTATAGTGAGTGGAGGAATGGTACTTGAGTTGTGAAGAGGGGATGTGTTGAGTGAATACCTTCTATGAGGTTTTAGTGGGTTTATGCTCCAAAATTTACCTAGTAATGATAACTTGGTGTGATATTAGAGAGGTGTGTGATAGAAGCATATGTTAGTACTAGACTCTAAGCTTGAATTTTGAGGAGTACATGTAAGAGGAGACAGAATCATGAGAGTGGTAGTCTTAGTTGGAGATTCGGCTCTAAGAGGTTGCCATAGTGTGTGTTCGAGAGGAAAACATTGATTTGTAAGGAAAAGTGATGCTACGTGCAGAGTACGAGTGCCTCTAAGGTAAGACAAGTGAAATGAGGATAGTCCAATAGATAAGAGAAGGCAAGAGGTGTGTCTATGATTGTGTAAACATGTGTGAATGCTCTAAGTTATGACTGTTATAATAATCTAGATAGTATACTTGAGTCGTCAATATGGAGTAGGCTGAAGTAAGCATCCTTTGTCACCACGTGTAGCTAAGAGGATTGGGGCTTATGGATAGACGATGATGAGCTTTCCATGATAGTCTAAGTATTACAAAAATGAGTTCATGGAGGCACAGAAGTTGGGAGCCTACGGGCAAGAGAGGAAGTTAGATTGCACGAATTGTGGGAAGTGGCTATATACGCCATTAAGATTAGCAAATATAGGGAGATTTCCATAGAGACAAGAGGGATCTAAGAGTGGTATCTTTGAAGAGAGTCTTAGTGGATATTTTATATATATGACTATAGTATGATAGAAGAGTTTAAGATGCCTATTCTTATGGATAGTGATTCCTCGATCGTGTGGAGGTATATGCTTATAGCCTAGTAGAGGAAATTGATTAACAAAACTTGAGAGATTACCCTTGAGTTAAGGGGGAGATGGTGATGTGATACACTAAAGTAGATCTTGAGTTTTCAATTGTGATAGGTTGATTTGGATGAGGCATCAATTCATTGCCATGTCTTAGTGAAGATAATACTCTATTTCCTGCGGTATACGACTGTTATGCCCATGGCCTAGTCCCATATACCACTTATTGATTGTTATTCATGTTGAATTGTGAGGATGAAAAGTGATGAATTTATTTATTAATTTCGATTTAACCCCATGGATCTAAGTGTTTCCACTCCTATGTTGAATGAGATGTGACTTGAGTTTATACTGTAGATAGTTCTGTGAACCCAGAATGAGTCTCGACAAACGAGGGAGATTGTACTTCATTATGGACATTCTCAAATAAGATTTCTCGATTAAATTATTCTAATGATCTTTGTTCCAAGTCCTTTGAGTGATCTTGTCTTCCTAGTCTTGATAAAAATGTTGATAAACATAGAGGAGGAGGAGTGATGGTTGATGAAAGAGAGTGAGGGTTCTTTATTCTGATGTCATCTTATGCATGCCTCGACTTTCAGTATGTTATGCCATTGTTGATGGTAGGATGTACAGTCTCAAGTTTGAGACGTAGAATCCTGCTTATTTTGCCCGAGGAGTAGTAGATGGGGTTTTGCCAAAGGGGGAGATAATGAGTTCCTCTAGGCCCAAATAGTGATGCTCATAGTAGTAGACAGAGAATAAGGGTAGATGAGGAGGAGCGAATGTAACCTTGTTATGACATGGGTGTTGTATTGTGTCATGTAAGGATATAGATAGGGATGAGGGGAGAGATGAGACATTATGACATGCAATAGATAGATAAGAGTATGTTGGGATGTCCTTGAGTAGGAGCTCATCGAATGGTGGAGGTAGAAGTGCTAAGTAGGCTTGAAGTTTCTTAGATACAGTTGAAGTGGTTAGAGTGATAGGCTTGAATGAGTGGTTGTTATTATGTGAGTACTAATGATAGACTATTGAAGACTTCGTGATGAGGGTTTCAAGTAAGGATAGTGAGGTAGTGAAGAGGACTGGTGATCTTTTAAAGGAAGTCCCTGTGAGAGTATAGAGCTTGAGTATTGAGGGTTAGCCTTGTATAGATATAATCATCCTAGCAATTGCACCTTGAGGCTCAGAAGTAAACATGAATGGAATAAGAGGATGTGGATAGGTAGGGAGTTAAATTGGAGCTATAAGCTTAAGTTGATGGA
This sequence comes from Solanum clarkiae, assembly GCA_011800125.2. Taxonomy (NCBI): domain Eukaryota; kingdom Viridiplantae; phylum Streptophyta; class Magnoliopsida; order Solanales; family Solanaceae; genus Solanum; species Solanum clarkiae. Next base: position 22,087 of record JAABOM020099222.1, on the reverse strand, counting down.
GTAGAGTGCCATGAAAGGTAGCATAATTGAGTTCGCGAGTTGAGCTTGCGAATGCCCGCAGAGTCTTGTATATCACGATGGTCCTCTTTCTCGATTAGAGTTGATGACTTCCTTCTGGAGTTTAAAAAACTGATTGACGAAGTGTTTAAATGATTCAAATTGATCAAATTTTGAGTTCCATTCGCGTCTGATGGTGAGGATGTCTAAGATAATATCTCTATACTTGATCTGAACTAAATTGTCTATCTGAGTTGGTTTTTCTATTCCTGAGTCTGAGTAAAGTTTGTTGAAGTCGAGAGTTTGATTGATTGAGAGAGTATTGAAATGAGTCTTGAGTATATTCATGCCTTGATATCCACCTTACTCATCATTTAAGGATGAATGATCCCAAGGAGGAGATGATGTAACACCAGGTAAAATTACCAAAGTACCCTTAGAGGAGAGATATGTGTATAACATGTCTCCCATGCTCTAATAGAAAATTCGAGATTGGATATGCGATCAATATGAAAAATTGAGTCGGGAAATGGTTTTGGTTGATTTTTAGGGCAACCAAATCAAAAGATAATTTTTGTTGCAAAAATGCGAACCAGTTAAGGTGTGTAATAGAGGCACGATATGCCTCCATTGTGGACCAACACTTGGCTTTATACCAAAAATTTTAGACTAGATTAAAAAGCTCATTCAAAGAAATTTTGACAAAAAATACCAAAAATAATCCCTATCCGCATCGCAAACCCCATGTCCTGAGATGGACTTTTTTTGAATTTTATGAAGGGAATCTAGACCTTTCCAAAGCCCTCCTGAACTTAATATATGGTCAAAATGGGTTGTTTTAAGTGCAAAAAGTATTTTAAACCCTATTCTAAGTCCTTGAAAAAGACTAGGGCTTGAGAGACGAGAAAACGAGCTTGAGATTGAAGAGTTCAAAGGAGAATTATTGAATGTTGATTCTTGATAGTTTCACTCTAGGTATATAAGGCTAAACGAAAGTATGGGATTGTTCTCCATGAAACGACCCCAAAAGTATCCAAAAATGTGCCTCAAAAGTGCCAGAATCGTAATTTTCATATATCTCAAAATACGTGCGTGATATCAAAAATCTGACTTCATATTCTTGATTAGGGGATAAAATTGAGTGGGTGATGGGTCTAACTCTGATTCTAGAGCAACTGTATCAAAATTTAAAAATCACAAAATGCAATTTCCAAAGAGCACTGCGCACCCCTAGCATGAAGCGGCTAGGGCACACCACAGTGTTAATTTTGTTCAATTTTTTTATTTCAGTCCAAGACTTTTGGATCTTGAGCATAAGTCTTTTCATGCGTGAAAATATCTATACTTAGCCATATTTCACCTTCATATCATACAAGACATTCCCAAATATTCTCTTAAACACTTAGACAATTATTTCATCCAAACTTCAAGTGCCAAAACTCATCTGGATCTTAAGGATTTCACTCAAGCTTCAAGTCTCCATTTCCAATCTTCATCGAAATTCTCCAAAGTCAAGGTATGTGGGTTTCAACCATTGGATCCTTTCATCTATGGTGCCCAAGCTCCTTTTTTATCTAAATTACATGTTTCTAAGATAATTTTATTTTTGGGTATTCTATTATGAACTTGACCACGAACTATGTTGGGGTTTGGTGAAAGTGTGACTGTTTAAGCATGTTTTGAGCTATGAATCATAGATCTATCTTCAGACTTGATGAAGGGTTTTGATGTATGTTACATGAGGGTATTACCAAATATTGGTGGGTGGTTTTACATTAAATTTTCTTACATGGTTTCACTCTTGAATTACATGGTTCTGTACTAGCATTGCACACCTGCCAAGTGTTTGATAAAATGTCCAGTTAATTTATCTTGGGTTATTGAAGGCCTAATGCTTGGGATATGAGTTAAGTGAATTTATGATGATGAAAGAATATTATGTATATGTTGATTCTATGAGAAGTATCTATTGTGTTGTGAGTTGACCATAGTCAATTGAGGGGTGATGCCTCAATCACCTTGGATGGGGATGGTAAGCCATTAACCAATTGAGGGGTTGATACCTCAATCATCTTGGCTGGGAGTGGTAAACCATCAACCAATTGAGGAGTTAGTAGCTCAATCATCTTGGATGGGGGTGGTAAGCCATCAACTAATCAAGGTCTTGGTACCTCAATTGCCTAGAATGAGGGTGGTAAGCCATCAACCAATTGAAGGGTTAGTACTTCAATCACCTAGGATGGGGGTGGTAAGTCATCAAGCAATTGAGGGGTTGGTACCTCAATCGCTTCTAAGGGGTGGTCTACCTTAGATTCCAAGTATTACATTTCTTAGTATATAATGATGGTCTCTTCCTACTAATGTAATATGTGCCATACATAAGCATGTTTACTTCAAGTATCATCCATGCATGCCATATTTGTTATATGTTCACCTATTGCCTAATTATGCATTTCGATTATGATGCTTATCTATTGTTGCACTACATCATACATACTTAGTATATTCAAACATACTAATTCATACTTTATGCCTACATAATATTACTATGTAGGAACCTAAGCCCCACTTGATCCTCCTCCTCCTCCACGTCGCTAGTGTTACATCTCTCAAAGAAATTTGGTGAGTCCTCAACTTCAATGATATACTTCTCTTGATTTATGCTATATATAGACTCTCTTTTTTTATTGTATGCTTGACTATGAGGGTGATCCCGATTGTTTGTCTTGGCCCCCGCTAAATTCTATATTTAGATGTGTTATTGGACAAGTTATGTAATGATGCTATGAGACTTGACTCTCTTGACTCTTATTGATACTTTATGATATAAAAGATGTCCCTTAGACCCATGTTCCCTTTTTACTAATTCTAATTATTGTTTTATTGCTTTCACGACCAAGGATGTTTAATGATATATTAAGAGGCTTGATTGGGGTCCCTTCGGGTTCTCAATTCACCGTGTCACGTCTAGGCCCTAGGCTTGGGTCTTGACGCTCCCATGTTCCCCATAGATAGTCATAGATGAGTAGAGAGTCCATGAGTCCCCGTACATGATTCTTGAATAGTTTCTTGAATATTTTCTTGAAAATTATATTTATTACATTTATTTTTTATGTTGATGATTATTATAAACTTTTTTTCTTGAAATGAATACTTTTCATGAGATATTAAATAGTCCTACATGTTAACTTTTGAAAGAATGCATGAATGAACCTAGTGATTGATTCTAGAGCCATGATTTGAGAATGTCGATTGTGATTGAGATGTGAGAATGATGAAGAGTTGATAGAACTTGATAGTCCTGTGAGAATCCATAAATGATCTCTAATGATTTGTCCATTCGATTATTCCCTAATGATTGTCTTACGCCTTGGACTACCGATTGAGATATTGATTGATGAGATGATGAGAGTCTCTGTGAGGGTAATTGAATGACAAGTGCCTCCACAAGGCCTATTGAGAAGATTTGATTAGATTGATTGGATTTATTATCTTATGATCATTGAGTCTTGAGAAGAGTATCGAGCACCAAAATGGGTAAGAGTAAAACTAACTCGCACTTATTAACTATGTTTCCAAGTGTAGATGAGGATTAGAACCATCACAATTCTTTGAGCTTCCCTCTTGATAGAGTCCCTGAAATAATATAGGACTTGTTAATTTGCTAGTGTCCCTAGTAGATTCAATTTTTTCTCTACCTGGCAAGTGTAGAACGACCATAGCAACAACGGCGTCATGTGGTACAATTACTGGCTCATAAGTAATTATTGTCGGATAAGAGAAACTCCCAGAAAGTTCCCACATTAAGTACTTTGAGTCGAGATGAGATAAGATGGGATGAGTTGAGTTGAGTTCCTTTGAGATGAGTCTAATTTGATTGATGAGGTTTAATTCGTTTGATAGGTCACTTGTCTACTCTTTATTCTTGCTTTAGATAGACACTTGACATGTTGATTAGTTACTATTTCGAGTTGATGTTTTTCCATGTTATTCAACCTTTTTCTGTTTGATTCAGCTATTTTATATACCATACATTTACGTACTGACTCTACTCGATGCTGCATCGTTTAATGATACAGATACATTAGGGATCGTCAACAAGTGCATCATTGAGGATCTGAGCGGCTCAGTTGATTTGGTACACCTCCTTTACTTCGGAGGGTCATTAGTTATTTCATCTTACTTACTAGAGTTAGACTTTTGAGTTAGCTTTATTTTCTTTTGAGGTAGCCATGGGTCTATTATTGGCACCATATGATAGTGATAAACGCTTCATAAACTAGAGTCGAATGTTGAAGTTAAGACTTGTTGTGCAAGTTTCTTTCTACCAGCCCTTTTATTTATAATATTATTTTGAGACTAGATGACATGTGTCCATTACCTTCCTTTATCTTCCGGTGATTGTCTAGAGGTCATTGATTGAAAGAATGTGATGAGGCCAAGTGGTTCGCTTGGGGATTAGCAATAGTCTATGGGTACCGGTCACGTCTAGGGTACCTCCCGGGCGTGACATTCAGGTCCTCCACTGGGATTTGTTGTTGGTGGAACAAATTGGGGAATGCCAGATTTTCCTGAGTCGGGCTCTAATTCAATGGATTGAATAGATTTAGCTCCCAGGTTGGCATATGATAAAAGGGTAGTTGAGGGAGAGGAAGAGACAATGGGGCTTGCAACACTATTGACATCCAGAGGTAGTGATTATAGTTGTCCATGGCTAGGCGCATTCCTTCCAACACTACTTGTGGTAGGAAGGTGAGGTTTTAGATTATGATTATTGATTCCCACCCTTGTATTTCCACATTGAAGGACCAAGCGTGTCTCAACATGCTCATTTCCACCCAAGAATGGGGGTTGTGGTTCGGTGGTGCTGCTGGTGAAGCGTAGACCTTGTTGTCCCCTATCGTCACTGAGAACACTTAGATCGGAGGAGTTGGGAATAGAGGGTTCATGTTTAGTGAGGAGTTCAGAGAAGAGTGGAAGAGAAGAGGTATGTTCCAACGAGGGAAACGGGTTATTCGCGCATTTATTCTTCTTTGGTGAGCCAAAAAGGGGACTCTTGGTATTTTGTGGGTGTACAGGTTAGTCAATGTAAATGGATTGAATGGATATAGTAAAAGCCTTTTCAAAGGAATTTTCTATAATTGGTAACTCGGGATATGTAACACTATTTATCTGAGTAGATGTGTTTGAGCTAGTATTGGTCGTGAGGTCAGCTAAATTAAAATTATTTTTTAACTGTGAATTACTATATTTGGCAGTAGTAGCATGACATGGAAAAAAAATTGGAATTCGATTGGTAGACATTTGGACTGTCCACTAATGCCAAACTAATGCTAGACCTCCGTAGACCAGGGTCAGTAGGGGTAGTTTGGGAATTTCCTTTGGTCAATTCATGTGGATCCCATCCATACTGTCTGATGTGGAATTGTTTCCTGATCAAGGTTGGTAGCTTGTAGGCTAGGGGATTTGTTTGGGACCTGGGGCTCCGTCACTATCAGATGCTTTGGCATGTCATTGGTTGACCTAGACTGGCCATTATTATTCCTATTTTCTGAGTGCGGCGTGATCGAGTTTCCAGCCTGGAAATTTTTGGTAATAATAGTTTTTTACTATTGTCTTTATTATTTTTTTTTAAATTTTTATTTTCACTTTTAAGGACATCTTGATTAATGATGTCACCCTTATCATCATGCGACGCTTCACTTTGAGACCCTAGTTGCCGGAGAGAGATGCCTGTTCCAGCGATGTGTCTCGCTTCAGAGAGTTTTGCCTATCTAGGTTTCTGCTAATTACAGAGCCTCCACCTTGGTGAGGGCTCCGGCAATATTTAAAGGTTTGAGTGTCGAGGTACTTATATGTTTCCACACTATATATTTTGACATTGATACCTGGTTCTTCCGATCGAGATAGTATTGGTCGCCTCTTCTGCGAGCTCCTTTATTTAAGGAATTCATCTATTTGCTAATCCTGATTCCTTGGCTTCTAATGCTATAATTTTTGGGTGCCATCCTTTAACCGATAGGAAATACCCATTGACAAACTAGGGACCCTGTTGTAATATTTTCTGGCTACTCTCTTCTTTAAGTAAATTAACGATAAAGTATTCATGCGCCAAATTAATTAATGTAATTTCCTCTTTAATTTTCCATAGGACTGTCAATTTTTCTGTTTGAGATATAAGTGATTCAATTCTTGCCGGTGAGTTTGATAATAATAGAGTAGTTCCATGGTCTGTATATTCTTCGTTTATCTTCCTCTGATAGTTCAACATCATCGTTGATATTTTCCTCTCTATCCACCAGACCATTTTCTCGATCTCAATCAGGCTCTATATGGCTCTCATCCATTTCCACATCATTTAGGCTGCTCTGTTCTTGACTCACTTGATATAGAGTCAGGAGAATGGATTTGAAAGTTCGGTTGTCACCCCTTTTACCATTCTTGTTAGTCCCCTCATCTGTGTTTGTTGAGATGTCTGCGTCCGGAGATTTGCTACCCAAGTCGTCTGGTGGTTTTGGTGGAATTCATTTAGATTCATTGACATTTGGGAGAGTTTTTTTATTCTAAAGTCATAATATTTTCATCACACCTTGTATTATTTTTTTTAAATTTTGGCTATATAATCTGGTTTCCTGCCACAACTTCCTACTCATTGTTCTCATTTCAGATGAGTGTTGATGCATTTATAAGCCTTGATCGGAGCCTGTTCTGGGATAGAGAATTTTCCCTCTAATATAAAAATTACGAGTAGAGAAAAATGCTTTTCTCTTTGAGGGCTGAAGCAGGCTTTGAGGTCCAGTGGATCAATCAAGATTTGGGGATCCTCTCTAGGATAAAAAATTAGTTGATAGGGGGATCTGCCACGGAACTCACGTTTCGAGTGAAAGCGAGAGAATTCCTTTTGTCGTATTTTGCTCAAAGGGTTGAAGGGAGATAATGCATCAAATTGTTCGCAAGAGTCAACTTGATCCCCTTCGCCAGAAATCTCGAATGAGGGAACATTGGTCAGGTATAAGGCAAAGAACCTACCAAATGACCACATTGTTATGCTTAGGGCAAAGATACTACCAGTCATTACAACCAGAACGGGTTAGCGTTCATTTGTCCCATTGGCAGAGTCATAAGTTGTGGTGAATCCCTATTGCTACTATAAAGTGTTTTCCATATCTCTTTCTCTCTCATCGCATTTTTTTTTACTATTTTTCTGCTAACATCCACTAATTATTTGTATAAAAAATGAGGATCCATTCTCATATTAGCTCCCTCTTCTTCAACTAAAGGTTCGCTCAAAAAATTATTCTTTTACTCATCCTCTTTTATTTGGGGGGAGGGTGTATTTGCGATCATATAACTCATTTCTTTCGATGTAAATTTGCAATTGTTTTGCTTGAATCTTGTCGGTGGGAGTAAAATCAAAATTCTTATGCTGTGGTTCATATGGAAGAATTTATAAATCTTTTTCATATTTTTTTAGTCAAATAAAATGTTTTTTCTAGCAAAAACAAGTACTACAAATAATGAAAATGACTTCCTTACAATTCGTTTATCTAGTCAATAGGTGGGGGACAGCTTTTGTCCTCATTCAAGGTAAACAAGGGATTTCATCAAATGACCACATTGTTATGCTTAAGCAACAAAACAAGACTTCTATGAATAGAAAAAGGGAATGTCATTAAATAAGGCTTGGGATTACCATAAGGGAAAATGATACTTCGTAACAGTAATACTGCAAGTTTGTCAGCATTCCTAAAAACAAGTGGGCCTATTTAGTTTAAGAATTATATTTTCATTTTTTGTGTGTAATAAAGTATTTCTCTGAGATAACATATTTCATAGATATTTATATCTGTTATGTGTTATATGTAAAGGTAAATGATGTGGGTGTACTTGAATGTGAATTGTAAAATTAGGAGAACAAAACCGCCAAATTAGGAGCTCGGATGAGGATGATGATATTGTCATATCCTCGGATTTTGATTATAGTGGAAGCAGTGGTGAAGGTATTCATTACAACTTTATTTGTCTAGAAAATATTAGTATGCCCTAAATTTTTCCTCTTTTAATAATTGATGCAACTACATGTTGAGAAATGATTCAAAAAAAAAGTTGATCAAGTCTTCAAGAAGTTAGTGTTTAGATTCCTTTATTTTAGCAAGTTTTAGATATAGTTGCATATTATTAATAATCAGTAGATTAGTAGATTAGTGAACCTAAGTTTTAAAACTTTCAGTTTGAATGTAACCCTATTTATAGGTAATTTCTTCACTTTCCTTTTGAATAAGAAACATCACGTTGCAGTAATCTTTTGCTTCTCTTTTGCTTAGTTTTTCTATTCATTTTCACCTTTAAATTTCTCTTCTTCTTTCCAACAAATTTGGTATCAAAGCCAGGTTATTTCAATTGAGTATTTGAATGAAACAACAGAGGAAGTGTTAAAAAATGGTAGTGAATGGTATTTCATCATCTTCGCAGCCCCTCATGCTAATTTTTACCGGTGAAAAGTATGAGTTCTGGAGTATTAAAATGAAACTCTTTTCAAATCACAAGGAGTTTGGGAGTTGGTTCATGAAGGCTTTGTAGATCAAGTAGGCTTTGCTGTAGCGACAGAGAGATTGAAAGAGATCAAAAAGAAAGACACCAAACGTTTGTTCCTAATCCAACAGGTAATTCATAAAAAAAAAAATTCAAGAATTGCAGCAGCAACTACATCTTCGCAGGCATGGAACTTTTGAAGAAGGAATTTCAAGGTTCAGCTAAGGTGATTATGGTAAAATTGAAGACTTGTTGTCGCGACTTTGAAACTCTTTCTATGAGAAGTAAAGAATCTGTTCAAACTTATTTGTCTAAAGTCTCTTCTCTTATTAATCAAATGAACTCTTATGGTGAAGATATATCTGAAGAAACAATTGTAGCAAAGGTTTTAAGGAGTCTTACTTCAAAATTTGAACATATTGTTGCTGCAATTGAGGAATCTCATGACTTATCTGATTATACCTCTGATCAACTAATGAGTTCTTTGCAAGCTCATGAAAAGAGGCTCCCAAGATCCTATGAAAAAGATGAAGAAAAGGCATTTCAGGTGAAGGGGAAGTCCACATATCAGAAAGATAAGCTAGAGAACTTTGCAAATTGTGGTTGCGGCAGAGGAAGTTTTCGAGAAAGAGGTTGTGGAAGAGGCCAACGAAGAGGTCGAGATAGAGGAGGTCCAAATGAAGAGAAGCAGCATAGGACGTTTCAATGCCACTACTGTAGAAAACTAGGTCCCAAAGAAGCTTACTGTTGGCAAAAACAAAATGATGAGAGTAACCAAGCAAGCTTTACAGAGAAAAATGATGATGAATGTAAGTTGTTCATGGCCCTTTCTAGTGAAAAAGAGACTCCCAATGATGTTTGATTTTTGGACAATGGATGTTCCAATAATATGTCTGGGACAAAATCATTGTTCAAGGAGCCTGATAAGTCAAACAAATCAGATGTGATGCTAGGAGATAACAAGAAGATTCAGGTTGAAGGCAAAGGTACAGTTAGCATTATGACCAGCCAAGGTAATGCTAAAATTTAGAAGAAGTGATGTTTGTTCCTAGTCTGTCTTATAACTTGCTTAGCATTGGACAACTAATGATTAGGGGGTACTCAGTTTTTTTTTATGATGGTGTTTTCCCTATTCAAAATAAGAAATCAGAGAACACAATTGCTAAAGTTCCAATGACTAACAACAAAATGTTTCCTTTGAAAGTTTCAGTGGTTGAAAAGTGTGTTATGGTCGCTAGTAGAGATGATGAAACTAGAATGTGGCACTTGTATTGTGGTCATTTAAACGTTAATGGGTTTGAGATATTGAGCCAAAAGGAAATGGTTCTTGGGTTGCCCAAAGTTGAGAATCTTGATTTTTGCGAAAGTTGTGTTTATGGAAAACAAAGAAAAAATGTTTTTCCCGTAGGAAAGTCTTGGAGAGCTTCTGGTTGTCTTGAGTTAGTACATGCTAATTTGTGAGGTCCAATGAGTGTTGAGTATTTAGGGGGAATTTTTTTTTAACTTTTTACTGATGATTATACTCGTATGAGTTGGATTTATTTCTTAGAATTTAAATTTGAAATGTTTGACAATTTCAAGAAATTTAAATCTTTTGTTGAGAGAAAAAGTGGATGTAGACTCAAAACGCTTCAGACAAATAGAGGTGGTGAGTTTATGTGAAAAGAATTTTGTTTCTTTTGTGAGGATAATGGAATACACAAAGAGCTCACAACACCTTATACACCGGAGCAGAATGGTGTAGCCAAACGAAAGAATTGCATGGTTGTTGAGATGGGCAGAAGAATGATGGAAGGCAGGGGTGTACAAAGTGTTCTAGGCTGAAGTTGTTGCAACTATTGTGTATTTGATGAAGATCTCACCCACTAAGGCAGTGTTGAATAAAACACCATATGAAGCTTGGAGAGGTAATAAGCCAAAGGTAAGCCATTTACATGTCTTTGGATGTATAGCTTATGCTTGGGTGAATTTACAGGCTCGACGTAAACTTGATGAAAATTTTGAAAAATGTATCTTTGTTGGTTACAGCATACAATCTAAAGCCTATAAGTTATATAATCCAGTAAGTGGCAAAATCATAGTCAACAGAAATGTTGAGATTAATGAAGATGCAAGTTAGAACTTTAATTCAGGAAAGGAAAGTTCAAATATTTAATTGTTGCCCTCTAACAATATTGTTGATCAAGAGTATGGAGCATATCCTTCTTTGACAGGTCCATCAAGTACCTCATCAATTGAACCCGCAGCATCTCCAATATTGGAAGAACCTTCAACTGAGTCAACTCCATTAAGAAGATCAACAAGGGATAGGAAATCGAATCCCAGATATGTTGATAACACATCTTGTACTTTTGCTTTACTTGTTTCAGCTCCTATTTACTTTGAAGATGCTGAAAGAGAGGATAAATGGTGCATCGCGGACCTGTATATTTTATTACCAGTGATTTTTATCTCGGTTCAAGTCTTTTGGGTCTTGGCCCTAAGTGTTCCCAAACGTGTTTTATCTATACCTAGCCATATTTCACCCTCATATCATCATAAACATTCCCTAATATTCACTCAAACACTTAGCCATATTTTTCACTCCCAAATTCAAGTCTCGAAACCCTCATCTAGAATGAAGATTTTCCTTCAAGGTTCTTCTTCAAGCTTCAAGTGTCCATCTCCAATCTTCACCAAATTTATCTCCAAGCTAAGGTATGTGGGTTTCTTTCATGGGTTCCTTTCATGCATGATACCCAAGCCTCCTTCTACTCAAATTGCATGATTTAAAGTTGATTTATAAATGGGTCTTTCTTATTATGAAATTCACTGCACACTATGGTAAAGCTATGTAAAGTTGTGACTGTTTTGTTATATTTTGGGCCATAAATCTTGAATCTGTTATAAGATTTGATGAGGGGTTTTGATGTATATTTCTTGAGGGTGTTGCAAGGTGATAATTGATAGTTTTACAATGGATTTTCTTGCATGATTTCATTTCTATATTTTATGATTTTATACTAGTATTACACACCCTCTAAGTGTTTGGTAAAATGTCTGGATGTGGTTTCTTGAATAAATAAAGGTCCAAAGCATGAGATATGATATGATTGATGTTATGATGATGAAAGAAGCTTATGTACATGATATAATCTATATAAAGTGTTGTATTAGACCATGCTCGATCCGGGGGGACTAAGAGCCCGAATAACCTTATTGAGGGGTTTGTACCTTGATAACCAAGGTGGGGTTTTGTACTCATCAACCATGTGAGGTGTTTGTACTTCGCCACTAGAGTGATAAGGTGAAATTATCATCAACCATGTGAGAGGTTTGTACCGTACCACTAGGGTGATAGGGTGAAACCATCATCAACCAACCAAGGGGTTTGTACTTCGGAAATCTAGATTAGTTTCTTCTACACATATGATATCCTATATGAGAATGAGTTACTTAAGAATGTTTTAGTTATGCATTGATCATACATGCCATATTGTTATATTATGCCTATTGTCTATCATTAGGCATTTTGGATTACGGTGACTATCTCTTGTTGCATTGCACCCTTCATACTTAGTACATTTAAACATACTAATGCATACTCTTGCCTACATGATTTCACCATGTAGGGACTGAGGAATTTGACCATCCACTATTTGACGCTTAGCACGGATTCCAAGTTTACCTGTAGTGATGTGTCCTATCTTTAAGGATGATCCACTATCCATCTACCTTTATTACTTTTTGATTCTTCCTATATTGAGGGTGAGGCAAGGGAATGTCTTGGCCCCCGACCCTTCTATGTAGAGGCATTGTTGGACATCTTGTAAACCTCCTTACATTTTATGCTTTGTGATATGACTTTAGTCTATGATACGGGTTGGTTATCTTGATTATCATTATATGAGTTAGTTATGTGATTGATGGCATTGTTATATATTGTGATGGAAAGATCCTAAGTATCGAAATGCCCCTATAAAGTGAGTCGTAATTCCCCGTTCCATAGTATTATGTATTTATTTATGTGGTGTTTCTGAACCGATGATGTGAGTTTTGGTATCTTGAGGCTTGTTTGGGAACTCACTGGTTCCCATTCTCCATATCACATCTTGGCCCTAGCTTTGAGTTGTGACAAAAGATGGTATCAGAGCCCTAGTTTTGTAAATGATCCTTGGAGTCCAATATGCCATGTCAAGTAGAGTCCTATTTATGGGCGCAAAGTGCAACATGCCTATAAGTGGGAAGTTATGACGACGATCTAGGAATTGTGTCACTTCTTCATGTTTTTTTGTCATGTTATGAATGGTTGTTTGAGCTCTTAACTATGATGGTATCCATGCTCTATTTCAGAAAATGCCTTGTGGTAGACCTGCCAAACCAGCCCCAGCTAATGAGGGACAAGCACCTCAAGGGCCTATGGATGATCCTATATCTAATGGTAAATCTCTTATGACTTTTACCATACTTGCCCAAGTGGTGGCTACTCAGACTATGCAGGAAAACCTATCTTGGGATCCCACTCTAACTTCTAAAGTGAGATATTTCACCCGGGATGAATCTTCCAGAGTTCTTTGGGTCTAAAGCTGATGAGGATGCTCAGGAGTTCATTGATGGGCTCACCAAGGTGATGAATGTCATGGGCGTCACTTCAGAGGAGAAAGCTGAACTGGCTGCCTATCAGTTGAAGGATATAGCCTGGGTGTAGTACACTCAGTGGTCTATGGAGAGAGTTTGTGGTGATATTGTTATTTGGGAGGAGTTCAAGTTTGCTTTCCTGGATCGTTTCTTCCCACTTGAGCTTAGGGAAGCCAAGATAACAGAGTTTATGAACCTCAGGTAGGGTAATATGAGTGTGAGGGATTATTCCGTCAAGTTTACTAAGCTCTCCAAGTATGCTATGACACTTATGGCTGATTTTCGTGCAAGAATACATAAGTTCATCACTGATATCTCCGACTTGTTTGTACAAAAATGTCGTACGACCATGCTTAATTGGGATACAGACATCTCTAAACTTATGGTGTACGCTGAACACATAGAAGAGGAGAAACTCAAAGGGAGGAGAATGCATGATCCTAAGAGGGCTCGTTTTGATAGTTGTTTATCCGGCTCTCGAGGTGGTGGTTTCGGTCGCTTCCAACAGGGACAAGGTTCAGGTGCTCGGGTTGCTAATGCTAGGGTGCCTCCTTCTAGGACATCGATGGGTGATGGACAGGAATACCCTTTGCGTTATAAGTGTCATGACCCAAGTCTAGGGCCTAGATGTGACACGGCGAATGGGAAACCCGAAGGGACCCCAATCAAGCCTCTTAACATATCATTACACATCCTTGGTCGTGGAAGCAATAAAACAACAACAAGAGATAGTAAAGATGGAATACGGTGCTAAGGGACATCTTTCATATCACATAACATCAAAGAGTCAAGTGAGTCAAGCTTTTAGCACCATTACATAACTTGTCCAACAACACCACTAAACATAAAACTTAACGGGGGCCAAGATAAGCAATCGGCCTCACCCTTATAGTCAAAGCATACAATAAAGAAAAGAGAGTCTATACTTAGCATAAATCAATAGAAGCATGTCCTCGAAGTTGAGGACTCACCAACTTGCTTTGAGAGATATCGCAATAGCCACATGGAGGAGAAGAATGATCAAGTGGGGCTCCGGTCCTACGTGGTAACATCAAGTAGGCATAGAGTATGTGTTAGTATATTAGAATATACTAGGTATGTAGGATGCAATGCAACAATAGATAAGCAAGATAGTCAAAATGCATAATTACGCAATAGAAGATCATATAACAATATGGCATGTGTGAATGATACTTAAAGTAAACATGCTTACATAGAATATATTACATGTGTAGGAAGAGACCATCACTAGTAACCAAGGCCTACCACCTCCTTGGCGAGTCAATTGAGGTACAAACCCCTCAACATGGTTGTATGGGCCTACTACCTCCCAAGCAAGGCAATTGAGGTGCAAACCCCCCAATATGGTTGCACAGGTCTACTACCTCCCGAGCGAGGCAATTGAGGTACAAACCCCCCAACATGGTTGCATGGGTGTACTACCTCCCAAGCGAGGAAATTAAGGTACAAACCCCCCCAACATGGTTGCACGAGCCTACTACCTCCTGAATGAGGCAATTACTTGCTCTTGAGTTATTTTCGGTGATGAATAAGTTTCCAGATGTGTTTTCCGAAGACTTGCCCAGTATTCCTCCCGAAAGGAAGTAGACTTTGGCATGGATCTTCTTTTAGATACTCAACCTATCTCTATTCCTCCCTATTGGATGCCACCGACTGAATTGAAGGAGTTGAAAGATTAGTTGAAAGATTAGTTAGAAAAGGGTTTCATTAGGCTAAGTTCAATGGGGTGCTCCACTGTTATTTGTAAGAAAGAAAGATGGATCTCTTTGGATGTGTATCAATTCTAGGCAATTGAATAAGGTGACAATTAAAAATAAGTATCCATTGCCTAGGATCAATGACTTGTTTGACCAACTTCAAGGGGCTACTCACTTTTTGAAGATTGACCTCCGTTCCGAGTACCATCAGTTAAAGGTTAGAGAACGTGATACTCCTAAGATGGACTTTTGGATAAGATATGGGCACTTTGAGTTTGTAATGATGTCGTTTGACCTAACTAATGCTCCGGCCGTGTTTATGGATCTTATGAATCAGGTGTTCAATCGATTCCTTGATAGTTTTGTGGTTGTCTTCATTGATGATATTCTTATTTATTCCTAGAGTGAGAAAGAACATATGGACCATTTGAGGTCGATTTTGCAAACTCCGAAAGAGGACAAGTTGCATGCAAAATTTAGCAAATGTGAGTTTTGGTTGGATGAAGTTGCTCTTCTGGGTCATGTAGTGTCTTGTGCTGGTATAAAGGTGGACCCGGAGAAGACTGAGGCTGTTAAGAATTGGCCTAGACAGTTGACTCCTTCGGACATTCGAAGCTTCATCGGGTTAGTGGGCTGTTATAGAAGGTTCTTTATGGGGTTCTCGTTTATTACATCTCCATTGACTAATTTGACTCAAAAAATTCCAAGTTTTTGTGGTAGAATGACTGTGAAAAAAGTTTCCAATCTTTGAACGATCGACTTACATCGGCTCCGATTTTTACTCCACCAAATGGTTTAGATGGGTTTGTGGTATATTGTGATGCCTCTCAAATTGCTTTGGGTTGTGTACTTATGCATCATGGTAAAGTGATAGCTTATGCATCAAGGCAATTAAAGGTACATAAGCGTAACTACCCAACTCATGACCTTGAATTAGCAGCGATGGATTTTTCTTTGAAAATTTGGAAGCATTATTTGTAAGGGGTTTATAAAAGCTTGCAATATGTGTTCACCCAAAGGGACCTTAACTTGAGGCAAAGGATATGGTTGGAGCTCCTAAAGGATTACGACATGAGCGCTTTATATTACCCTGACTAGGCAAATGTGGTAGTTGATGCTCTTAGTAGGCTCTCCATGGGAAGTGTGGCTCATATTGAGAAGGGGAAGAAGGAGTTGGCAAAGGATGTTCACCGTTTGGCTAGATTGGGTATTAGAGTGGTCGACTCCAATGATGGTGGTATACATGTTCTAAATGGGGATAAACCCTTGGTTGTTGTCGATGTGAAGGCTAAGTAATATTTAGATCCATCCTTGGTTGAATTATAGAAATTAGTTGCTGAAAAGGATATTGAGGTCTACTCCCAAAGGGGAGATAGTTTACTTCAGTATCAAGACCAGCTATGTGTTCAAGATGTGGATGGCCTTAAGGAAGTGATCATGAGTGAAGCCCATAATTCTCATTATTCTATTCAACTGGGGTCTACTAATATGTATCAGGATTTGAAGGAGATGTATTGGTGCCACGGTATGAAAAGGGACATAGCCAAGTTTGCATCTGAATGCCCAAATTGTCAACAAGTGAAGGTGGAGCATCAAAGGCCCGGTAGGTTGGCTCAAGAAATTGAGATTCCTACTTGGAAGTGGGAAGACATAAATCTGGACTTTATGGTCAGGTTGCCTTGGAGTCGGAGGCCATTTGACTCCATTTGGGTTATTGTCGGTCGAATGACTAAATCAGCTCATTTCTTACCGATTAAGACTACATTTGGTGCCGAAGACTATGCAAGGTTATAGATCCGAGAATTATAAAGGTTGCATGGTGTCCCTAGGTCTATCATATTGGATTGGGGTACCCAATTCATATTACACTTTTAAAAGTTGTTTCAAAGGGGAGTTGGTACTAAGGTCAAATTGAGCACCACTTTTCATCTCCAAACCGATGGGAAATTCGAAAGGACGATTCAAACCTTGGAGGACATGTTGAGGTCTTGTGTGTTGGAGTTCAAGGGTAATTGGGATGACCATCTTCCACTCATTGAGTTTTCTTATAATAATAGCTTCCATGCTAGAATTGGTATAGCCCTGTTTGAGGCCTTGTATGGTAGGAGGTGTAGATCTTTGGTGGGGTGGTTTGAGTTAGAGGAGGTGGCTTTGATTGGCCCAGACTTGGTAATGAAGGCTATGGAAAAAGTAAAGTTGATTAGGGAGAGGTTAAAGACGACCCAAAGTCGCCAAAAGTCCTATTCTGATGTTAGGAAGAGGGATCATGAACTCCAAGTTAGAGATTGGGTGTTTGTAAAAGACTCACCTATAAACGGAGTGATTTGTTTCGGCAAAAAGGGGAAACTAAGTGCCCCATATGTAGGCCCTTATGAAGTTATCGAGCGGATTTGGAATGTGGCGTATAAAGTTGAGTTACCCTCGGATTTGAGTTATATTCACCTGGTCTTCCATGTGTCCGTGTTGACAAAGATGGTTAGTGATCCTAGCATTATTGTACCTTTGGAAGGTATTGAGGTTGAAGAGAACTTGTCATATGAGGAGGCGCCGATAGAGATTTTGGATAGACAAGTGAAACGACTTTGTAACAAGGATGTGGTATTGGTGAAGGTGCTTCGGAGGAACCAACATGTGGAGAGTGCTACGTGGGAGGCGGAGTTGGACATGATGAAGTGATACCCCCATCTTTTCTAATCTACTCAAGCCTAAGATAATAGGTTCTTCCTTTCTCGTTGGTCCCAATCCGTTCCTCCTTGAGTCTCATGGTATGACATGCTTACATATGCATTAAAATGGTTTTGTAATGTTTTGAATGATTTTATTTCATTTGGCATGAGGTTTAATGGCTTTGTGATTTCCAAATTATGAACTATGCATGGCATTTTGTGCTTAAAAGTTTCATGTTCTAAACTCAACCCTTTCAAACCTTGTTTGTGCACATTCAAGGATGAATGTTCCCAAGGAAGAGATGATGTAATGACTCAGATTTCCGTACGCATTGTAAATAATTAGAAATTTGGTTTTTGGATGAAATTTTGACCAAGTTTTTCCCAGGTAGGGCTACACGAGTCGTGTGCCATGGCACTGGCCGTGTGACCCTTAGTGGAACCATAATTGGCCAATATTTAAAGTGAGGGAATCTTTTTAGCACCAAGGTCGGGGGCACGGCCAGGGACATGGCCGTGTGGCTTGCCACTAGCTATGCGACTGGTCGTCTGGCCTCTTGCTAGGCATTATGCCTTCTTAGGCCAGGTGTGGTACCACGCCCAAGTCACACAGCTCGTGTTGCACGGGACAGGCCATTTGGCCCTCCGTGAAGCTTCCAGAGTGAAAATATTCGAAGTATGGTATCCCTGTATCGTACCTTTTTCATGAAAGTTTCCTAAGGTTGGGTAGAAAGGAGCACCACACGAATCGTGTGGCTTCACACATCTCGGGAAAGGTGCCTGTTTGGTGGGCTCGTGTGAAAAATTTTAAGTGTCGGTTCAAGATCGATATTTCTAGAAAATTTTCTAAGTTTCATTTCACGGGAACTCCACACGGACTGTGGAGTGCCACATGGGCCATTTTTTGTCAAGTCAAGGGTCTTGCAGTAAAATTTTCCTCTGATTCATTAATGGAATTACGTAATTTTGGTTAATTCTATTGGTCTTTTGGGGATTCCTATGCTATTCTATGATCATCTAAAGACCTAAAACCTATTTCAAACATTCAAACTCATCCCTCATAATTTTGAATTCTCTGAAAATAACTCTGAAAAGAACTCTTGGGAATTTCAACCTGGGCGTTAAGGAACTTAGCTCTTTTTCAAAATTCTTTGGGGCTTCTTCATCTTAGTGAAAGTATGTGGGTCTGATCCTTGATTACCTTCCAATCAAGGAGACCCAAGATATTTTCAAATAATTTTATGAATTTCTAGCTTACTTTAAATTGGGGTTTTGAATATTATGACTCCTAAATTTCTATTTATGCATGGGTAGTGTTTATTTGGTGATTTCATGGTGATCTAAACCATTGTAAGAGGATCTACTTTGGGTTTATGAAATTATAAGTATGCATCTCCCCTTAAGGGCTTGTTTATGTATGGATGATTATATTATGATTTTAAATGTGGATTTAATTATGCCTTCAATTGAATTTCATATTATATTATGGATTTTAGATTGAATCGTAATTACCCATGTCATTCTCTCATTATTGATAGCATATGCATTCATATACATGGATTATTATGGAAATTATGAAGTAGGTTATGCCCAATTTTGTTATATGATATGATTTTGATAAGATATTGGTTATAACAAGATGTGATCACATATATGTCTATGATTATGGCTCTTTGAGCATTTTGGGTGCTTGCATCATTTCGTATATGAATGGGCTATTCCTATGCATGAATATCCTGACTATGGATTAGAATTTTCAAGTACAAATTATTATGAATGGTGTTTGGCTTTTAAGCCCAAGAGTTCATTGAAATGTTTTGGGAAAACTTGTATCTCTTTGAAAGCATGTATAACTACGTATATTATAAGTATTCTTGTGGGATGACGACTTAGTACCAATAGAATAAGGGTTCTACTTTCTTTCCTTGAACCGTGTGCCTAGCATAGGGTCCTTTCTGAGATGGGGTTGCCCATAAGGAAAGATGCCTCCAAAATAGGGTTGCCCGTAAGGAGAAGATTTGATATGATTTGATATGATATGATATGATATGATATGATATGATATGATGTGATATGATATGATATGATATATGTGAAGATCCTATCCGAAATGGGGTTTCATGTAAGGAAGGTTACTTCATACGAAATGGGGTTGCCCGTAAGCTAAAGTAAGGTTTACTTATGGCAAGTAGACCACTTCTTTACCGATGAGTAGATTTCATTGGGATTCAAAGTAATAGCTTGCTTCGTCTTACTTATGTCGGGAGAGGTCATATCCCCACTATATATGACCATCATTTGAATTTCATACATCATGAATTTCATGGCATCTTGTTATATTACATTCCTTGATATTCAATTCTTTCTATATTATATGTCCTTGTCATCTAACTTTGATATGCAAGTTTTGGTAAGTTCATGCATAGCATCCCATATACTTAGTATATTCAAACGTACTAACACATACTCTTGCCTACATGATTTCACCATATAGGGACTGAGGAATTTGACCATCCACCATTTAGCGCTTAGCTTGGATTCCAAGTTTACTTGTAGTGGTGAGTCCTATCCTCTAAGGACGATCCACCATCCATCTACCTTTATTACTTTTCGTTTCTTCATGTTTGAGGGTGAGCCTGGGGAATGTCTTGGCCCCCGACCCTTCTATGTAGAGGCACTATTGGACATCTTGTAAACCTTCTTACATTTTATGCCATGTGATATGACTTTAGTCTATAATATGGGTTGGTTATCTTGATTATTATTATGTGAGTTGGTTATGTGATTGACGGCATTTTTATATCTTGTGGTGGAAAGATCATAAGTCCTGGAATGCCCCCATAGAGTAAGTCCTAATTCCTCATAGTACTATGTGTTTATTTGTGTCTGTTTCCGAACCGTTGATGTGAGTTTTGGTATCTTGAGGCTTGTTTGGGATCTCTCGGGTTCCCATTCGCCATGTCACATCTAGGCTCTAAGTCTGGATCGTGACAGTATTGGGAACCAGCTTGGAACTGCACAAATCTAATTAGAGATAGTCCACGACCAGAAAAATATTGCTTTCCCTTGTGCAATGAGTTTCTCAAACAAAAATAATACTTGTTAATTCTCAAGGATAGTGACTTGGTTCATAGAGTCAAGGATTTATAAGAGAGGGTCGTGACTGAAGAGAAGTTACTATGTGATAAATAAAACACTCAATACCCTGAGAAGTTCTAAAGGGGTTAGACTCAATACTCTAATTGTGGATATTTTTGCGATGTAGATTTAGCCTTCAACTACTCCTTCATCAACTTACTATAGTGTTTGTAGACCGATTGTTGAGGAGTACTTAATATTTGATAAACAAAAGAATTTTTAGGGCATCTAAAAGAGGTAAATTTGAGAAGCTCTAAAGGGTTTCTACTCACTCTATACACTAATTAGGTATGACTTTTGAAAACGAAGCTGCCCTTCAACCCCTCAACTATTCCATCATTAGCTTTTTGTTGTGTTTATAGACTTACCATTGATTTCCCTAAAGGAAAAGATACTCAGTCCCAATTTAGTAGAAAACCCTTGATAAATTATAGAAAAAACATTTAAATTGAGTAGAATGCATCTAGCTTGCTAATTCAAAATCCAATCAAAAATAGAATTGGTGTACATGTCCCTCTATTGCTAAAGAAAATGTTATCCTTCATACATGAGACCGATTGGAATTTCACTACCAATAAGTTACAATTCCACAAATTACATAGACATGATAGAAATAAGAAAGACATTTACCAATACCTTGCTTCCAGATGCATTGACTAAGTCACTTGTATGTTCTCATTTTTTTGGTGTCTATTTCTCTTCCTAGCATATTAATAAAAATTGTCTTATTTCTTTTTATGAATAATAATTAATTCTCAAATAATTCTACGTTTTTTATATTTCTATTTCATAAACTGTAAATTAGTAAAACAATCCTTATTATTTATGATTTTTTTAAGACGTATTTAATATAAAAAGTAGATAACTGATATGAGACGTGAAGAACATTACCAAGCTATGGTTTTCTTTTGTATGGAGGTGAGACTAGTGATAACACAAGATTTTATATTAGGGGTATTAAATGTTTAAAAAAAACAAAGTAAATACCAAAATATTACTAGATGATAAATGAAAGAGACGGAGCGTGAAGGATAAAACCAACCATTAAGCTTAACCTACATTCACACATTTCTTTTAGTATTTCTTTCTATTTTCCCTACTCCATCAAACCTTTTAAATTTTTTTTTGTTTTTAAATAAAGTACTTTTATTTTTTAAATACTATCTTAATTTTTTCTTATTTATTTTGAAACACATTTAAAAGGATACAAAATCACTTAAAAGGAAAAAAGGAAATATATGATTGCATTTTCAAACAATGAAATTTTCATAGCTTTAATTCTACTCTTGAAAATAGACAAAGTTTTCATTGAAAATCTTTTGTATATCCTAAAATATCTATAGCAATACCTGTAGTCATCACCAAAATTTGTTGAATTTATAGAAAACATCTAAATCTAAGAAGGAATAAAAGTTCACA
>JAABOM020099211.1:0-26785 GCA_011800125.2 Solanum clarkiae | reverse complement strand
TATTGTTTAAAGGTAGGTTATGCGTACCAAATGTTGCAGGGTTGCGGCAGCAGGTGATGGGTGAGGCACATCATGCCTGTTATTCTATTCACCCTAGGTCGATAAAGATGTATCATGACCTTAGGTGCTTGTACTGGTGGGATTGTATTTCACATAACAACTTGGGGAACACAAGAAACCCACCAACAACCAAAAGTAATAATGAAAGGAATAGTAAAACTCGGACCCATCAAAATCAAAACCTTCAACTTACCTTCTTTCATATTCCTCTTTGAAGTGGCATGATCAACTAGAAGAGCAAAAAACATTTGTTAGATGGGAAATCCCTGTCTCACTTCTAAAGCACGACGTAGACCATGAAGAAGGGAAACATTTCCTAAAACATCTCATAGCCTTTTCCTCATAGTTGTGGTGCACAACACAACCATGAACAAGACACTAATCGATGCAGTGTGTTGGATACCGAGGATCTAACAACATAGTGTACCGATAAAATCTTTGTCATGACCCGAGTCTAGGGCCTAGACGTGACCGGTGAATGGGGAACCCAAATGAACTCCAAATAAGCCTCATAGCACATCATCACACATCCTTAGCTGCACAAGCAACACATAACAACATACGAAACATAAACAAGGGTAATTGAGACTAAGGGAGAAAAAACCATATTATATCTTGGATATCATAAGTGAATCAAAGCTCAAGCATAATACATATTTTTTTTGTCCGACAACAGCTCTAACATCAAACTTAGTGGGGGCCAAGACAAGCAACCGGGCTCACCCTTATAATCAAGTATACCAAAAAGGAAATATAGTCTTAGATACATAGTAAAAGAACATAGATATCGTCCCCGGACATGATGAGTCACCCAATAGCTTGATTGAATATCACTAGCCACGTGGAGGAGGATGATGACCAAATGGAGCTCCAATTTCTACATGGTGATATCAAGTAGGCAAGAGTATGCTTTTGTACGTTTGAATGTACTAAGTATGTGTGATGCAATGCAATAAGAGATAAGCTTCATAATCAACATGCATAACAATAGATAATAGGCATGATATAGCAATATGACATATATGATCAATGCATAAGTAAAACATGTTTAAGTAACTCGTACTCATAGAGGATATCATTAGTGAAGAATAGACCAAGTGAACTACTTCCCAACTCCAAGGAACACCATTCCTTTAATGGTGATTGAGGCTTGATACCCCCCCTCTCCAACAAGGCATCTGAGGCTTGATACCCCCTTACTATAGAAATTATCCCATTTTCATTTTGCATAAAATAGTGCCTTGTGATTTTGTTTTGTTGGATATGGTAGATTTTGATGTCATTCTTGGAAAGGATTGGTTACATCCATATTATGCCTCTATTAATTGTAGAACCCATAGGGTCAAGTTTCAATTCCCTAATGAACCCACCCTTTAGTTGGAGAGTCATGATGTGGTGGTCAAGTGTAGGTTTATTTCATGTATTAAAGCCCAAAATTTGATTTCTAAGACGTGTCTCTATTATCTTGTGAGGGTTAGGGTTGTTGAGTCTAAAGTCCCTCCTATAGAGTGGGATCTGGTAGTTAATGAGTTCCTTGATGTCTTTCCTAATAAGCTTCTCGGTGTTCCTCCTGAAAGTGAAATAGATCTGGCATAGACCTCCTTCCCGATACTCAACCCATTTCTATTCCCCTTACCATATAGCCTTGGCGGAGTTGAAAGAGTTGAAGGAGTAATGGAGGGATTTGTTGGAGAAGGTTTTACTAGGCCTAGGTAATGACCTTGGGGTGCACTGGTGTTGTTTGTGAAGAAGAAGGATGGTTCTCTAAGTATGTGTATTGATTACTGGCAACTTAATAGGGACACCATAAAGAATAATTTACCAAGGATTGATGATCTTTTGACCAATTTCAAGGGGCTAGTCAGTTCTCTCAGATTGATCTTCGGTCCGTGTATCACCAAATGAAAGTGAGGGAGTTTGACATTCCCAAGATGGCCTTTTGGACTAGGTATGGGTACTATGAGTTTGTGGTTATGAATTTCGGTTTGACTAACGCACCGGCTATTTTCATGGATCTTATGAATAGACTTTTGAAACCCTACCTTGATTTATTTGTTGTAGTATTTATTGATGATATCTTGATATATTCCCATGGTGAAGAGGAGCACGTGGATCACTTGGGGGAGGTGTACAAATCTTGAGGGAAGAGAAGTTGTATGCCAAATATGAGAAATGTGATTTTTGGTTAAAAGAGGTTACCTTTCTACGTCATGTGGTGTCGGGTGATGGTATTAAGATGGATACCAAGAAGATAGAGTTAATTAGAAATTGGCTTAGACCTTTGAGTCCATCAGATATTAGAAGCTTCTTGGGCTTAGTGGGTTAATACCATAGGTTTGTTAATGGTTTCTTTTGTATTGTTTCTACCATGACTAAGTTGACCCAAAAGAAGGAAAAATCTATATGGAACGATGAGTGTGAAAAGAGTTTCCAAACATTGAAAGATAAGCTTATCTCTGCTTCTATCTTTTTACCGGATGCGTTGGAAGGGTTTGTTGTGTATTGTAATGCCTCATGAATTGGTTTGGGTTGTGTTTTGATGCAAAATGGTAAGGTGATAGCTTATCCATCTAGGCAACTAAAAGTGCATGAAAAAAATTATCCTACCCATGATCTTGAATTGACCTCCGTAGTACTTGCTTTGAAAATTTGGTGTCATTACTTGAATGGGGATCATGTAGATGTATTTACCGATCATAAGAGTCTCCAATATGTGTTCACCCAAAAAAACCACAACTTAAGACAATAAAGTTGGTTAGAGCTTCTTAATGATTTGATATGAGTGTGCATTATCACCCCAGTAAGGATAATATTGTGGGTCGATGCTCTTAGTAGGGTGTCTATGGGTAGCCTAGCTCATGTTGATGATGATGTCAAAAAGGTGGCTAGGGAGGTCCATCGGTTGGCTAGATTAGTAGTTAGGTTGGAGGGGGTAGTAGTTGTTGATGGTTCGAAATCTTCATTGGTTGTGGAGGTAAAGGCAAAGCAAGATCTTGACCTCGCCTTGTTAAAGTTGAAGGCCTTGCTGAGATATGGTAAGGTGGAGGTTTTCTCCCAAGGGGGAGATACTGCCCTTAGGTACCAAGGTAGGTCATGTGTACCTAGTGTTGATGACTTGAGAGAGAAGATTCTTGATGAGGCTCACAATTCTTCCTATTTTATTCACCCCGGTTCTAAAAATATGTATAGAAATTTGAGGGAAGTACTTTTGAGGGGTGGCATGAAAAGAGATATTGAAAAGTTTGTATCCGGTTACCATAATTGTCATCAATGGACAGGTGGCCTAGCCCAAGACATGGAGATTCCTACTTAGAAGTGGGAGAAGATTAACATGGATTTCATGGTTGTGTTTCTTAAGACTAGGAAGTTGTTTGATTCGTTTTGTGTTGTGGTTAATAGAATGAAAAAGTTAGATCATTTTCTGCCAGTTAAGACTACTTATGATGCCGAAGATTATGCTATGCTATACATTCATGAATTTGTTAGATTGCATGGGGTTCCTTTATCTATTATTTCGGGTCGTAGTGCTCAATTTACTTCTCACTTTTGGAGGTCCTTCCAAAGAGGTTTTGGTTCCAAAGTAAAGCTTGGTACGGCCTTTCACCCTCAAATGGATAGCCAAGCCTAAAGAACTATCCAAACTCTTGAGGATATGCTTAGAGCTTGTGTTTTGGAGTTTAGGGGTACTTGGGATAACTAACTTCCACTCATTGAGTTTGCTTACAACAATAGTTATCATTCAAGCATTGGTATGACTCCTTTTGAGGCTTTCTATTATAGACATTGTAGTCCCTGGTTGGATGGTTTGAGGTGGGGGAGATGGCTTTATTGGGTCCGGATTTGTTTATGGAGGCCATGGAGAAGATAAGCTTGATAAGGGAAATATTGAAAACAGCCCAAAGTAGAAAAAATTCTTATGCCGATGTGAGGAGAAGGGATCTTGAATTTAAAATGGTGATTGGATCTATTTAAAGGTCTCACCCAGGAAATCGTGGTTCATAATGATAAAAAAGGTAAATTGAGTCCAAGATTTATGGGTCCTCATAGAGTGTTGAAGAGGATTGGCATGATGGCCTATGAGTTGGAGTTGCCCAATGATATGAATATAGTTCATCTGGTCTTCCATGTGTCTATGTTGAGGAAGTGTGTGGGCGACCCAGGTGCTATTGTACCACTAGACGTTGTGGCTGTTGCTGAAGATATTTTTACTTATGAAGAGTTTCCGATAGAAATTTTGGATAGACAAGTGAAAAGATTGAGGAACAAGGATGTAGCTTTCGTGAAGGTTCTTTGGAGCATTCAACAAGTTGAAAGTGTCACATGGGAAGCTGAGACATACATGCAAAATCGATTTCCCTATCTCTTCCATTCTACTCAAGTCTAAGGTACTATTTTAGGTCCTCTATATGATTTCAAGTCTTATGTTTCAGCCTTTATGTCATTTGCATGCATTCATGTTTATGTTGACAAGTTCATGGTAATTTCGACACTTATGTTGAGATTTTTAAAAGTGGTGTTTAAGTGTATTATTGCATCCTTGTTGTGGATGATTCCTTCATGATTACTCTTATTTAGTATGCTTCTTTGACATTCGGGGTCGAATGTTCCCAAGGGGAAGATATTGAAACGCTCCAAAAAGTGCTCGAAAATGTGCCTCGAAAATGCCCAAATACGTAATTTCCATATATCTCAATATCTGTGGGTGATATCGAAAATCCCATTTCATATTAGTGATCAGGGGGAAATTTGAGTGGGAAATGGGTATAACCCCGATTTTAGTGCAATCATATAAAAATTTGATTTTCCAAAATTTACGAAAAATAGAATCGATCCGCGCCCTTGGCGTGACGCGGCCATGGCGCGGACAAGTGTTATTTTTGTGCCAGTTTTTCCTATTCGGTCCAAGGCCTTGGGGGGCCTAATCCTTTTTTCAACCTCATATCATTCAATACATTCCCCAAAATGCTCTCTAATACTTAGCAAAATATTTCACTCAAATTCAAGTGTCTCAAACTCATTCCGGATCTCAAGAAATTCAATCAAGCTTCAAGTTCACATTCAAATCTTCATCAAGGAAATATCCAAAGTTAAAGTATGTGGGTTTCAACCATTGGGTCCTTTCACCCGTGGTGCCCAACCTTCTTTTTGAAGTACATGCATGTTTTCAAGTTGATTTATCTATGGGTATTTCTCATTGTGAATTTATTATGAAGTATATTGGGGTTTCATAAAATGTGGACTGGTTAAGCATTTTTAATGCTAAGAATCTATGATCTATTATGAGATTTGATGAAGGATTTTAATGTATATTACCTGAGGGTGTTACCAACTATTGGTGGGTCGATGTACATTATGTTTTCTCACATGATTAAACTTTTGAATTGCATGATTTTGAACTATCATTATACACCCACCAATTGTTTGACAAAATATCCGGCTAAGGGTCCTTGAGTTATTGATGATCTATTGCATGGCCTATGAGTTAAGTGACTTTGTGATGATCAAAGAAATGTATGTATGTCTTGATTTCATGAAAAGTAACTTTAGTGTTGCAAGTTGACCGCACCTTGTGAGGTGCTATGCCTCAATCACTTTGTCGGGAGGTGCTAGGCTCGTACTACCAATTGAGGGGTATATATTTCAATCACCTTTTTGGGGTAGAGGCTCGTACTATCATATTAAGGGTTATAAACCTTGGCCAACTTTTCGGGGGGGTGCTAGGCCCGTACTACCATATTGAGGGGTATATACCTTGACTACCTTGTCAGGGCGTGCTAGGCCTGTACTTCCAACTGAGGGGTAGATACCTCAAGCACCTTCCAAGGAGGTGTTAGGCCTTGGATTTCAAGTACTATTTTGCTTGGTCTATGATGATGGTATCTTCCTACACATGTATTATGATCTATATAAGCATGTTTTACTTCAACCATTGATCATGCATGACATGTTGCTAATATATTATTCCTTGCCTATGTTATGCATTTCGATTATGCTGCTATCTCTTGTTGCATTACATCCTACATACTTAGTATATTAAAATGCACTAACACATACTCTATGCTTACATAATGTTACCATGTAGGAATCGGTGCCCCTCATGGCCATTCTCCATATGGCGAGTGCTATCTCGTGAAGCAAGTTTGGTGGGTCCTCAACTCCAAGGACAATAGCGATTGATCTTATATTATATAAAGACTCTTCTCTTTGTTTAGATGCTTGTGATTATGAGGGTGAGCCCGTAAAGTGTCTTGGCCCCTACCCATTCTATGGTAGAGGTGTTGTTGGACAAGTTATGTCATTATGCTTTGAGCTTTGACTTTTTTGATGATTTATGCTGTTAAAGACTTCCCTTAGTCCCTTTTTCCTTTTTTATGCTCTCTTATCGTTGTTACTTTGCTTCCGCGATCAAGGATGTGTAACTGATATACTAAGAGGCTTGTTTGGGGTCCCTTTGGATTCCCATTCATCGTGTCACATCTAAGCCTTAGGCTTGGATCATGATAGTTACAATATAGAAGTGTAAACTACTTCAACAGGGATATAGCAGGTCTAGATTGGAGATCATGCTACTGCATGTAACTGGGATAAAATTTTTTAGGAAGACCTCAAAAATTTTACAACTTCCACCGCAGTTAAGTTACTCTTATTTGAAGGTTAAGTTTTTGATTAAAATTGAGTTCGTCAATTTTCTTTGTCCACGATCTCTTTTCTCGATCATACCCAAAGAAAGGGATAGTTGTTGATACACAATTTTGGCGTAATCTTTTCAAAATTCATACTTTTATATTATTGTTTTTAATTTCTTGTTAAATTTTTATTTTGTGTTAAATTGGAAGTTTTTGTTTATTTTATTTATTATTTATGGTTGATTATATTTGATTTATTCATTTTAACATTTTTTACGCAGTATAGTAGATCATTTTTTTTTTGTTCAGATATAATTATATAGTATGTTTAATTGGCCCACAATTTTAGCCCGTATCTTTCTAACCCATTAGGTTTTGAAATGAAATATGTATAAAATCTCCACATTGTTACAAAATAGGGTAAAAAGTAGAATAGACATCTTAATTTTACAAAAACCTAAAAGATATTTTCTCCTCTTTTCCATTTTTTTTTCCGGCAGTCGCCACCAGAATTCGGCGGATCTTTGCCGAAAACCACTAAACCAGACCCTTTTCTTCCTCTTTATTTCTCCTCCAACACCCCATTTCCACCAAAATCAGTCAGAAAATCACCCAGAACCAGCCCCCTTTCTTCCTTCACCAAGACACCCAAGACACCCCAAACACCACCAAAAATGCCCCACAAAACCAGACCAAAACCACCACCGAAACTACACTAAATCACCTCCAAAATGACCAACGAATAGCCACCAAATGACTCCCCTTCTTATCACCAAAACCCCACCAGAAATCACAAGAAAAAAACACCTTAAAACCCCTTTTCCTCCTCCATTTTGGACATCCAAACCAGCAACAAGAAAAACTATCCAACACCACAAACCCCACTACAAATCGCGCTAAAACCTTCATTTTCGGCATCTATGGATGCCACCAATAAACAAACACACATGAAAAAAACCCCAAAAACTCTGTCGGTGAAACCCTTAAAATGCCACCCACACCTCCAACAAACCAGATCCACGCTACCATCTCCAATGAAGCTCAACGCTTCTATGATCTAAAGTAAATAACAATGCCAAGTCCTGTGGAATCACATATCGGATTTCAAACTCCGATAAAAATCCTTTTGTTCTTTTATATTATATATAAGTATACATATGTTTTATTTTGTTGAGTTGGTTTAATAGCTGAAGTATATTTATTAGAAAGTGTTTGTCATTATTCTGATTTTATTTATTAATACTTTACCATTTAGTCATTTGTTGTCATTGTTTGATCTCTTTATTAATTATTTGTCATATTCTTAAGTGTTGTTACGTTAAAGTTAGATATTACTTAGGCTATTAATCAAGTTTAATTATTACTTTTTAAATTTTGTGTGGTCTCTTAGTGATATTCTTTAATAAGCTTTCTATATTTTGTTAAATTTGTTCAAATTTTGTGATCATTTGTTTTAATTTCGTTGATATTACATATTAAAATTTGCCGATGACGAATCTATCCGTTGGATTTTGAGGCCTCCTCATTCAAAAGGACGGAAAAATCTTAGTTTAGATTGATGTTTGTTATGTGTTAAAGTTCACAAATTTTAGTTCAAGTTATGTACATATTGTTTGTTAAACTTGGCCAATGACGAATCTGTTATAACACCCCATAAAATTACCAAAATGCCCCTAAAACGTAATAATACACGCAATGTGTCTTTCAAAGCTCCGATGGAAAATTCGAGATCGGATTTGCGATAAGCACTAAAAATTGTGTCGGAAAATGGCCTCGACCTGATTTAACAATGACCGGAACGAAAAATAATTTTCACTAATTTTCATCTGGACATTGTCTGTTCGTGCCCCGGGCGCGACGTGGAGGGGGCGCGAAGACACACTTAAGTTTATTTGTTTATTTCGACGAATATTTGGAAATTCATGAAAATATACTGGTCCATGCCCTCGGTGCTCACAGACCAATACAAATCTTTGAGCTTTTTCTTTTAAATTTTTGAAAGGATATTTTTGATATTTCTAACATATTTTAATATTCCAAAATGTATTTCTAAGACTGAATTTGTTCGAAGGGTTTCAAAAATCCATATTTTTCTTCTAAGTCTAAGCATAGAGTCTGAGAAGAGAAGAAGGCATAGCTTGAGGGATTCAAGGTTCAAGGACAAGATTTCCTTAAAGATTCGAACAATCTTCATTCCAGACATGTAAAGGCTACCAGAATATGGATTGTCGATAGTTGAGAAGTCTTGGGTTGTGATTCTTGAAAATTTTCTTGAAATCTATCTTTAATTTCTACAAATTATCTAAAATTGATGATCATCACACTTGTATTTACCCTTTACATGTATTATTGTATGATTGTATACCTAATTGGCATGATTCCCCGTGTTAATACATCAAGAATAAAAATAGGGATAATTGTCAAGACGAGGGCATTGATGACTAAATTAGATGGAGTCAGTGTTCTTAGAGCTTAAATAAGGTTGAACCTTAGGTTTGAGAGGAAGAACCTATTCCTTGAGTTCATAGAATGTCAGATGAGATGAGGTCCTTGCCTTGGGGGGGGGTTGTTGTATAACTAGCCTAATGTTGATAGACTTATGAGCATATCAAGTCCTGGAGGAGTATTAACATCGAAACGGGTAAGACATAGTCCCACTCATACTCATTAAATACGTGGCCAGCGTAGGAGAGGATTGAACTGTGAAAGCAAATGTTTCCTTTGTCCCGTACAGGACTTGATCGACTTCTTTGGGATCCCTGACTGACTCGTCTTTTACATGATAAGGCACTGGGAGGATGTGGCAATGACATCTCTTTGTTTTATCATCACTGACTTATAGGTGGTGATTGTCGATTATAGAAACTCCCCGACAAGCTTCATGTTGATAGTACTCTGAGATTAATATGATGGTGTAATGTCTAGATGGATAGCAAAGTGATAGGGTCATGTTCCTTACTCTGAGTTATAGTTGAATGATTGATAAGTTATTGTCATTTTATGTTGTATGGCCCATATTATTTACTTTAGTTGGTTTTACATACTGTATATTTGACGTACTAATTCACCTTTGGGGCTGCATTATTTTATGATGCAGATTCTGTAGATAAAGGACTTCAGCAACCTAACCATTGAGGTTCACAGATCTCCAGAAAGAGACTTGGTGAATCCTCCCTTGCTTTCGAGGGACATATTTATCCTATATTTATTTTGAGTTATTTTCTTGATTGTGGTAGCAATGGCCTATCATGGTACCTTCTTAGACAGTATTTATAGAGTCTTTATAGACATATACATATGATGGTTGATGTTGGGTTTCTTTTCCCCTTTTTGTTCTTTACACTGAGATTGTTCTTTCGTGTTGTATTTCACTTATGATAGACTGAATTGATAGTTGTGTTGTATCCCATTGACAAATTGCTATTACCTTGCTATCATCCACTATTGAACTGATTGAACAAATGTGATAATACTACGTAGTCTGCTTGGGGGCTATCAATAGCTCCGTGTGCCAGTTACGCCAAGAGTACCCTCCTCGGGCGTGACAAATTTTGTATCAAAGCACAGAGTTTGAGTGTCCTAGGGAGTCTATGAAGTTGTTTCTAGTAGAGTCTTATTTATGGGAGTGTTGTGCACCATACTTCATAACCAGGAGGTTATAGGACATTAGGAAGTGTTACCCTTCTTCCATGATTTGGATTTATGCGATGGATTTTAACTCTATGGAAACCTCATTTTAACTCGTGTGTTATACCTTTACAAAAAATGCGGCCGAAGAGAACAACTGCTCAAAGAGATGCCACGCCCCAGCTGTTGAGAGTGACCAACCTGAGGCCCCAGTTCAAATGGAAACAACGAGACAATGAAGCCCTACTAGCACTGCTGATGTCCTACAGGCCCCCTGCTCAGGCCTAGCCAGCTCCCACTACCGACGTAGAGTTTAGGGAGCCATCACCATGCTGAATCAGTTGGTAGCCTCCCAGGGTAATAACTAAGGTCCTCAAGCTCTTATTTCTAGCTCACAGGAGCCCTTTTCCTGAGGATAAACCCGCCAGTGTATACGGGATTGAAAGTAGAAAAGGATCCACTAAGCGTCATTGATGAGATTTATAAGGTTCTGAAGGAAATGCATGTAGATGAGATTGAGAGAGTTGAGCTTGCCTTCTACCAGTTGAAGGATGTTTCTAATGTGTGGTACAGTCAGTCGGAGGAGAGTAGAGGTGAGAATGAGGAACCTGCAGCATGGGAGGAGTTTAAGACTGCCTTCCTCAAGAGTTGAGGGAGGCAAAGGTGGATGATTTTGTGAATTTGAAGCAGGGAGGGATAACTTTGAAGGAGTACAGTCTTAAGTTTATTAAGTTGTCCAGGTATGCTTCGGAGATGGTGCAAGACATGGGGGCAAGGATGAGGAAGTTTGTGTTTGGTCTGAGCAGACATGTGCATAAAGAGTGTAAGGCATCCTTGTTGATTACGGGCATGGACATCTACAAAATTATGGTGTATGCCCAGTAGAAAGAGGAGGATAAGAAGAAAGATAAAGAAGAGTAGATGCGCAGAAAGGCGAAGTCAGCGACACATGAGCCTAGCCCGCAGAGATAGAATAAGGGTGACACCTCCTACTTTTAGAGGAGATCATCCTA
Organism: Solanum clarkiae; assembly: GCA_011800125.2. Classification (NCBI taxonomy): domain Eukaryota; kingdom Viridiplantae; phylum Streptophyta; class Magnoliopsida; order Solanales; family Solanaceae; genus Solanum; species Solanum clarkiae. The sequence goes on along the minus strand of JAABOM020099211.1, from coordinate 15,459 downwards.
TCCTACATCATCTGTAGCAAGTGTGCCTATGCAGTCGAACAAGTATGAGAAAAATATTGTGGTTATCACAATTTCAGGGCTCCAGATGCTCAATCTCAGGCTAGTGTGACCCGAGGGGAAAGCCACCTTGCAACAAGTGTTGTAAGCTTCATCAAGGTGAATGTCATGTAGGAAAATATGTTTGTTATTCATGTGTACAGACTGGTCACCTCACTTTTGAGATTCCAATGAGGAGGCGAGGTAAGGGGAGCAGTAGAGATCAGTCTTCCGCAGCACCCTCAGCGGGCAATCAACAGAGAAGTGTAACTACCTGTATGGGAGGCAGGACAAACTGCCTTTATGCTATAGGTAATCGACAGGATAAGGGGGCTGCACCTGATGTTTCATGGCTATGCTTTGTGTCTTTACCTTTAATTGTTATGCATTGCTTAATTAGGGTGCCACATTGTCTTTTGTGACCCCTTATGCGATTAGTAAGTTTGTTGCTTAATCAGGGTGCCACGTTGTCTTTTGTGACCCCTTATGCGATTAGTAATTTTGATATCCTTCCAGAGTGTTTGCTTGAACCTTTTGTTGTTTTTACTCCTAGTGGTGAGTCTATCTTAGTTGAGAGAGTTTACAGGGGTTGTGTAGTGTCTATTTGTCATAGAGACACCTTAGCTGACTTGGTAGAGTTGGGGATGGTTGATTTTGATGTAATAATTGGCATGGATTGGCTTCATGCCTATTATGCTGATGTTGACTGTAGAACCCGAATTGTTAAGTTTTAGTTTACTAATGAGCTTATCTTAGATGGAAAGGGAGTTTTGTTGCCCCTAAGGGAAAATTAATCTTTTATCTTAGAGCCATAAAGTTGATCTCCAATGGTTATATTTACCACCATGTACGTCTAATAATGTTGAATCTTCTACTCTTGAGTCAGTGCGGATTTTGAATGCTTTTCCTGAGGTGTTTCCTAATGACCTAGCTAGAGTCCCTCCCAATAGGGAGGTTGACTTAAGGATTGATGTTCTTCCCGAGACCAAACCCATTTCAATTCCACCTTATATAATGGCTCCCGTAGAGTTGAAAGAATTGAAAGAACAATTGAAAGACTTGTTAGAGAAAGGTTTCATAATACCTAGTGTCTTACCTTGGTGTGCTCTATTCCTATTTATGTATAAGATAGATGGGTGTCTCAGAATGTGTGTAGACTACTGGCAACTGAACAAGGTTACCATAAAGAATAAGTATCGCCTCTCTAGGATAGATAATCTATTTAACCAGCTTCATGGTGCTACTTGTTTCTCCAAGATAGATATCAGATCGGCTCACCACCAGTTGAAAGTGAGGGAAAATGATATCCCTAAGATAGCCTTTTTGACATGGTATGGCCGCTTTGAGTTCTTGGTCATGTCCTTCGGGTTGACAAATGCACCTGCATCTTTCATGGACTTGATGAACAGGGTATTCAGACCATATCTTGGCATGTTTATGATCATGTTTATTGATGACATTCTGCTATATTCAAAGGATGAGGAGGAGTATGTTAATCACCTTAGAGTGGTTTTGCAAACGCTTAAAGTCCATAAGTTGTATGCAAAATTCTCAAAGTGTGAATTTTGGCTCAAGTTTGTGGCTTTCATGGGCCATGTTGTTTCAAGAGATGCTATTTGTGTAGATTCTCAGAAAATTGAAGCGGTTAAGAACTGGCCAAGACCAACTTTTCCAACACAAATAAGGAGCTTCTTGGGTTTAGCAAGCTACTTTGCAGATTTGTTGAAGGCTTCTCTTCTATGTCAGCCCCATTGACTAAGCTAACTCAGAAGAAGGCCAAGTTTCAGTGGTCTGAGGAATGTGAAAAGAGTTTTTAGTAGTTGAAGACTAGATTGACTACAGCACCAATGTTGACCTTGCCGGATAGGACGGGAGACTTCGTGATATATTGCAATGCATCCCTAGTTGGATTGGGTTGTGTACTTATGCAGAGAGGAAAGGTGATAGCTTATGTTTCCAGGCAGCTTAAGATCCATGAGAAGAATTATCTGACTCATGATCTTGAGCTGGCAGTAGTGGTGTTCACACTTAAGATATGGTGTCATTATTTGAATGGAGTGCATGTGAACGTGTTTACTGACCACAAAAGCCTACAATATGTGTTCAGCCAGAAGGAGCTCAACCAGTGGCAGAGGAGATGGTTGGAGTTTCTCAAACATTATGATATGAGCATTCTCTACCACCTAGGTAAGGCTTAGATTGTTGCTAATGCTCTTAGAAGGATCTCCATGGGTAGTACTGCCCATGTGGAGGATGGAAAGAGTGATCTAGCTAAGGAAGTTCATAGATTGGCTTGATTGGGAGTGGAACTTGAGGAGAATAATAAAGGCGGGGTGAATGTTCAAGGTGGGTCTGCTTCTTTCTTAGTGTCAGAAGTGAAGTAAAAGCAAGATCAAGATCCTATCCTGTTCAAATTGAAAGAAGTGGTCAATAAGCAGAAGGTGATGGTTTTCTCCAAAGGGGGAGGTGGGGTGTTGAGATACTAGGGTAGATTGTGTGTGCCCAATGTTACTAGTATTTGATATAGGATCATGGTTGCAGCTCATAGCTCTAGATATTTCATTCATCTTGGTTCTACCATGATATACCACAACTTGAGGGAAATCTATTGGTGGAATGGAATGAAGAGGGACATTGCTGAATTTGTCTCTAAATGCCCCAATTGTCAACAAGTTAAGGCTGAACATTAGAGACCCTGTGGACTGGCCCAGAACTTTAAAATTCCTGAGTAGAAGTGGGAGACAATAAACATGGATTTCATCACTGGTTTACCAAGATCCCGAAAGCATCACGATTCGATATGAGTGATTGTTGATAAAATGATGAAATCAACCCATGATTTGGCAGTTAAGACAACTAACAATGCTGAGGAGTAAGTCCAACTATACATTTGATAGATTGTGAGGTTGCATGGGTTTCCAATGTCAATCATCTCGAGCATAGGAGCTCAATTTACCTCTCAATTTTGGAGATCTTTCCAGAGGGGTTTGGGTACGAAGGTGAAATTCAGCATGACTTTTCACCCTCAGACAGATGGGCAGGCAGAGCGCACTATTCAGACCATGGAGGATATGTTGAGAGCATGCATCATCGACTTCAAGGGGAATTGGGACTTTGACCATGTACTATTGATTGAGTTTGTGTACAACAATAGCTACCATGCCAGCATTCAAATGGCCCCTTGTGAGCCTCTATACGAGAGGAGATATAGGTCATCATTTGCTGGTTTGAGATTGGTGAAGCTGAGTTGACCGGACTTGTCCTTGTACACTAGTCCATGGAGAAGATGAAGGTCATCAAAGAGAAGTTGAAGACAACACAAAGTCATCAAAAGTCTTACACGGACGTGAGAAGAAGAGACTTGGAGTTTGAGGTGGATGATTGGGTGTACTCAAAGGTGTCACCCATGAAGGGTGCCACGAGGTTTGGTAAGAAGGGGAAGTTGAGTCCACGTTATATCGGACTATACCAGATTGTAAGAAGGATTAGGAAGGCTACTTATGAGCTAGACTTGCCTTCGCAGCTAGGTGTGATTCACCTAGTGTTCCATGTGTCAAAGTTAAAGAATTGTTTGGGAGATCTAACCTTAGCAATTCCTGTTGAGAGTACAGGAGTGAAGGATATTCTATCTTATGAAGAAATTCCAGTCCAAATCCTTGACAAGTTCGTAAGCTGAGGAATAAAAGGATAGCCTCCGTTAAAGTCCTATGGAGGAACCAATTTGTCGAGGAAGCTATGTAGGAAGCTGAGGAAGCGATGAAACTCAAATACCTGCACCTATTCATGCCAAATGATGATGATGTTGAAGGTAATTATCCTTATCCTTAATGTTATTGAATGTCTCCTTTGATTGAGTTGATGTTTTTATCTAATTCCATTCCCGAGTCTAAGACAGAGATAGATAGGTGATGGATAGTTGAGAGTTCAAGAGTTCCCGAGTGAGGAATGAGATAAGTTTTGAGGTTAATCATACTTCTGTTGGACCTTTACTCATCATTTGAGGATAAATGATCCCAAGAAGGAGATGATGTAATACCCTTTAAAATCACTGAGATACCCCTAAAACATAATCATGCGCACAACGCGTCTTCCAAAGATCTGATGGAAAATTCGAGATGGAATTGTGATCATCACGGAAAATCAAGTCAAAAATGGTCTCGACCCGATTTAAGAGTGACCAGACCAAAAACTAATTTTCACTAATTTTCCTCCGGTCAGTGTCTGTCCGCACCTATGGCGCGACGCGGAGGGGGCACGGAGACACACGTTAGTTTCTTTATTTATTCTGACGGGAAATTGAATTTTTCGAAAATTAACAAAAATATATGTGCCTGTGGTGCGTCGCGGACCAGTACAAATTTTATGACTTTTTTCTTATAAATTTTAGGAAGGGTATTTTTGGTATTCTAAACATGTTTTAATACCCAAAAACGTATTTCTAAGCCTAAATTCGTACGAAGGGTTTCAAAAACTCATATTTTTATTCTAAGTCTAACTGTAGAGTCTGAGAGGAGAAGAAGGGATAACTTGACGGATTCAAGGTTCAAGGTCAAGATTTCCTAGAAGATTCAAACAATCTTCATTCCAGGTATGTAAAGGCTACCTAGAACATGAAATTGCTCTTTCATGTGTCCCAGTACATATAGTAGGATGATAGTTAATAGTTGAGAAGTCTTGAATTGTGATTCTTGAAAATTATCTTGAAATTTATCTTTAATATCTACATATTATCTTAAATTGATTATCATCATACTTGTATTTACCATTTGTATGTATTATAGTATGATTGTATACCTAATTTGCATGATTTTATTGTTAATACTTCAAGAATGAACATAGGGGTAAATGTCCAGATCCTTGATTGTCTGAATATGTTGATTGTTGGAGCCTGAGTCCTGAGAGGAGGGTACTGATGGAGTCAGTGTTCTTAGAGCTTAAATGAGGTTGAACCTTAGCTTTGAGAGGAAGAACCTATTCCTTGAGTCCATAAAATGTCAGATGAGAAGAGGTCCCTTCCTTTGGGGGGCGGGTTGGTTGTATAACTAGCCTGATATTGATAGACTTGTAAGCATTCAAGTCCTGGGAGGAGTATTAGCACTGAAATGGTTAAGAGTAAGTCTCTCTCATACTCATTAACTACGTGGCTAGTTTAGGAGAGGATTGGACTGTGAAAGAGGATGTTTCCTTTATCCTGTAGAGGACTTGACAGGCTTCTTTGGGATACCTCACAGACTCACCTTTTACCCCGGCAAGGTACTGGGAGGATGTGGCAATGACATCTATTTGTTATATCATCACTGGCTTATAGATGGTGATTATCGGTTATAGAAACTCCCAGATAGGTTTCATGTTGATAGTACTCTGAGATTGATATGATGGTGTGATGTCTTGATGGATAGCGAAGTGATAGGGTCATGTTCCTTACTCTAAGTTGAGGTTGAGTGATTGATGAGCTAATATCATTTTATGTTGTATGGCCCCTATTATTTACTTTAACCCATTTTACATATAGTAATTCCACGTACTAACGCCCCTTTGGCATTGCATCATTTTATGGTACAGATTCTGTAGACAGAGGACTTTAGCAGCCTAACCGTTGAGGTTCACGGATCTCCAGACTGAGAATTGTTGAGTCCTCCCTTACTTTCGGGTGACATATTTATCCTATATTTGTTTTGAGTTATTTTATTGATTGTGGTAGCCATAGCCTGTCATAGTACCTTCCTAGACTATAGTTATAGAGGATTCATAGATATAGACGTATGATGGCTGATGTTGTGGTTCTTTTCCGCCTTTTTCCTTTTTACAATGAGGTTGTTCTTTCGTGTCATATTTCATTTATGATAGACCGAGTTGATAATTGTGTTGTAGCCCATTGATAGATCATTATTTCTTTGTTATCTTCCACTATTGAACTGATTGAGTGAATAGGGCTAGCAATAGTCTCCGAGTGTCAATTACACCTAGGGTACCCTCCCGAAGCGTGATATCTATCTGCCGGATTTAGAGTCCTCCTCATTGAAAAAGACGAAGAAATTTAGTTTACACTAATATTTATTGTTTTTGTAAGTTCAGAGATTTTTGTTTAAGTTCATGCACATAGTGTTCATTAAAAGTGACCAATGAAAAATCTATCCATCGGATTTCGATGTCACCCCATTCAAAAAGACATAAAAAGTTACTCTATATTCATATTTGTTACATGTTAATATTCAAATTTATTAGTTTAAGTTCATTATTTGTAAACTAGCCAATGAAAAATCTATCTGTCGGATTTCGAGGCCTCCCCATTAAAAAAGATTGAACAATTTTAGTTTATTATCTATTTATTCAATACTGTGTATATTATTAACGTTAGTCAAATACTAGACCGTGTATTGTATTATTATTTATTTTATTCCTTGTGTATATGTCATGATTATTTATACTTTTATTATATTGTCTGTCTCCTGCTCAATTTGAAAAAAATGAGTTCAACCGGGATCCATAGTTGTGGATTCAGAAGGGTGATAATACCTTTCTTTCAGAATAACTTGAACCCGTACCTGAATTTTTTGTTTAACAGACTATTTTGCAAATAATTATTTTATTAATTGATTATCCTTAAAATTAAGTGGCAACTTCCAAACCAAATCTTTTTTTCTAAAAGTATTCTTTTATTTAATTATCTTTACAAGTTTCCACGACGTTGCACCTTCGGGATATCAGCAAATACTGTAACATATTTATAAATTCATGACTCTTAATATCTTTCTTTTGTTTTTTAAAATTTTGTGTTGTCAAATTATACCAAATGATTTGAAATGACTAAAGTACTGGAAAAGATTTATTAGTATTATTGGAAAACTTATATTGTTATTTTAAATAATTGTAGGCAAGATACGAATGAGGAAGAATGCAAAGATTACTGCATGGATCCTCTTCATGTTCAGGAGTATATGTCTGTCCATTCTATAACTTATGCATCCTAGTTTATCCTTTTAAAAATATTTATCATAATGTAAAAAGTAATTTGTTTGTGTAATTTCTCAAGTACACATAGTAACAAATTTTATTATTTTTTTATTTTCTAAAAATAAATGTTGAGGAAAGACGTTGAGAGAGAAAATATGGACACAACTTCTCAATATCCAACTGCTCCGCAGAGTACCTACATGGTGAGATATCCATGGAGAATGTAAGCATATACTTACTGTATTTCACTTTATAAGTCTTTTTTTTTTGTTGATATCGACATTACAAACATGGCAAATATTGCAAATATTTGTAATATTTATGGTTTATGTAATACATACATACATATATATATATAAGTTGTTACCATAACAAAGACAATTTGTCCAAGTAGATGTAGGTTAGTGAACATTTGCAAGTAATACTTTAACTAATTAGTTTTGCGTGGAAAATGTTCAGTAACCTACAACCCCTTGGAAAAATTGTCATTGTTACAGTAACAAATTTTAAAAAAGTATGTATATATTACATATACCATAAATATTACAAATATTTACAGTATTTGTAATGTTTGTAATGTTGATATCACCAAAAAAAAAAAGACATATAAAGTGAAATACAAAAAGTATATGCTGACATTCTCTTTGGATATCTGGCTGTGTAGGTACTTGGCGAAGCAGTTTGGATATTGAGAAGTTGTGTCCATGTTTTCTCTCTCAACGTCTTCTCCATGTATTTATTTTTAGAAAATACAAATATAATAAAATTTATTACTATGTGTACTTGAGAAATTACACAAACAGATTACTTTTTATATTATGATAAATATTTTTTAAAAGATAAACTAGGATATATAAATTAGAGAATAGACATATACTCATGAACATGAAGATGATTCATGCAATAATCTTGGCATTCTTCCTCATTCGTTTCTTGCCTACACTTATTTAACATAACAATATAAGTTTTCTGATAAAACTAATAAATCATTTATAGTACTTTAATCATTTCAATTCATTTGGTATAATTTCACGACAAAAAAATTTAAAGAACAAAAGAAAGATACTAAGACTGATGAATTTATAAATATGTTATAGTATTATATAAATGTATAACTAAACATTTGAGTTTATTTATCATTTTAAATATGCTACATCATTTGTGTTGTAGTAAATTTTCATTGAGAATAAAATTAAAAGATTTAATGTAATTATTTTAAATTAGAAAATATGTTATTTGCTTAGATGAACTAATACAAAGTAGTATCAAATACGTCCAATGAAAAATAAGAGGAGAGCAAAGCGCCAACGGCGCGCGAGGCACATGCGAAACTGGCACTGAAGAAAAGAAGTGTGGAGGGGGTCGTGACTTATGGTCGTCCATTATCAAACATAACAACAGTAATATAAATGAGAAAAAGTATTTGACCATCATACCCTTGTGCCGCTAGTTCTCAAATTTTCCCTCGAAGGAATGACAACCCTATTAGAATCCACATCATGTCCCCGCATATAGAAATAAAAAAAAATAAAATACACATCAATGTTGAATTACTAGCTTTAATAATTATATAGTACTAATGAAAACACCCAAATCTATTTCCCCAAAATAAGATGGTAAACAAAAAATGATACCTCTAGAGATAAATTTTGGTCATTAGTAATATCGAGTTCTGGGGTAGGACTAGAAACAGTCCTGAAAAAATTTATAAAAGTAATATTATAAAGGAAAAGATAAACAAAGATTAAAAATTGACAATGGAAATAAAGACAGTGCATTTTAATTATTAATCGAAATTGACATATATGTTGATTCAAAATTTGAATAGATGCGCCTAAACTAGATTAACATGACCATATCTCTCTGCAACTAAACTCTAAAATATATGACTAATAGAGTATTCAACATATTATTGCTTTCCCCAAATTGTAGATATATACTACATCTATGTGTGATCCACAAAAAATTTTGACTCCACTATCTATGCTACAAAAGTTATTGAACAAAAACAAGAGGGAAGTGAGTATCCATGTTACTCCGAATCTTTAAAAATGATAGTGGGCGCATGTCAAATTCAAAAAAAGTAGTATCTTTTAGAGAATCCGACACATATATGACATTGAAAGTGAGGAATGCGCGCAACTTACGTGAGTGTCAATGAGAATATTTGTTGAGATGAAACTATCACATAAAAAATGGAGTAATAAAGTAAATAATTGAATGATATTTTCAGTTGTTATTAATCTCATGATCTTTTAGCATATACTCGAAAAGTTAAAACTCACAAATGTATATTATAAATCAAGATATCATAGTGGAATTTTGTTTTACAAGCTTCCAAGGCTATTGAATCCAACATATCTTCTCGCAAATCTAAGAATCAATCAGTTCTTGGGATCTTTTTCTCACAATATCCATAATTTTCTTAAAGGAATTAAAGAATTCCATTTGTCTGCTGCCAAATAATTGAAGAAAGAAATAAAGAAAAAGGATGACCTCTGTAATTCAAAATGCAAAGAAGTTAGGCACAACCAAAACCACATGAAATTCCATAAAAATAGTTCATCTCTTTTTGGCAATAACAGATCTAGAATTTCTGTAGGAAGATATAGTAAGAAACAATTATAAGAACTCTACTGCACACAATTTTTTAATCAATAAATTCAACCAAAATTAGAGTAGCAAATACATAATATTAGAAGGAGAAAAAGAATCTAAAAACACTTGCAATGACAACATAACAGAGTAAAAAAACTCAACAATGAAACCCTAAATCTACATCAGTACCTAAGTAACGCATAGCAGAAAGAGATAAAAAGAGAAAATACTCTACCAAAATTTGATTGAAGTTGGGACCTCAAATCAATGCAGGCGCCAAATTCTTCATTACATAAAGAAGCTTCAGAAGAAAATTTTTTTGGCTTGATGCCAAAGTGTTTTGAATCATTGTGAAAAGGAGAAAGGAGAATGATAGGCAACAACGATTTGAGAAAATGTCCTCTTGGAGAGGGAGAATGGAGATAGAAGAAGATAGGGTTTTTGTTGGATTTTAGAGAGATGTAGGAGTTCTAAGATAGGGTTTGTATTGGATTTTATTTGTAAAGAATTAAGAGTGAGAGAGGCTATATTGAAATATACTTTTAGTACGTATATTAATTTTCCTTAGCGCCTCACTCCCCCAAGTCCCCATATTATTATTTTAGGGACCCCATATAAAATATTTAGAATGAAAAATATGTATCAACAACCAAAAAATAAACTAGTCCTTGTGTATGGACATATAGAGATCAGATATTCTAGTTGTCCCAAAATATTGGTCTTCAATAAGCTTTTTTCCTGTAGTGGTAATAGACCCTACCCCAGAGGAGTCTGTTAGGGCCAGTTCCATGCAGCTCTAGAGAGATCAGAGGCCGAGGCATCAGATGAGGTTTTTACAACTACGATTACTTTATGTCCGCACCCCATTATTTATTTTGACTTCAGTAGGAGACTTTTTTTCTTCTGTAGTACTGGATCATTGTGGTACTGGAGTTATTTTTGTTATTATGGCAGAGTAGTATTATAATTTGTGCTTGCTTCGCTTACCCTGTTGACTTTCCATTTTAGCTTGCCTATTGTTCTTGATTTGATTATTTATGCCTTGCCACAATTACTATTAGATAGAGTGATGTTGTTGCTCAGAGTAGGTGTGATGATAGGAGTTGATGTTTCATAGGTATGCCTAGTGAAGAGTGTGAGTGATTTTTCGTGTTAGTAGGGGTAAGCATTCTAGATATAAATTGATTCCAAAGAAGGAATTGAAACTTGCTTCTGAAACTTTAAAATTTCTATATTGTATTAGTTCAGTTAGTTGGTTAGACTATTGGTTCTTCCACAGGAGGATTAGTATGGGTTTCATTCATGGCCAGTTCGGGGTTATGACAACCAAAGACCTTCATAACTTATGTATGAAGACCAGTGGGTATATATCATTATGTCCTACACATAATTATTGTTTTATATAGATTAAACAATAAAAGGACACAAAATAGTCCAATTTCCCATCAACTTAAACAATGGAATAGGTGTCTATACTATATTTTTCAAATGAAATTAATACAGAAAGTAAATACAAATATTCATATAATGCACATTATATCAATTTCAATATAAAGTTCATGTCACCTTACATTATATCAACATCACACTAGTCACATGGACAGCACATAAGTTATACAAACTGAATGCACATTATTCCAATTTAATCTCAAATTCAATACTCCAACAAACTTATTGTGGAATCTCAGAAATTATATCAATGTATATTGAATGCATGGCTGCATATTAATTGAAATTTATATCCATTACAAATGCTACACATGCAAATAAAGAATACCAAATTTATATAAGATTTATACCAATCATAGAATATTTAAAGTCATATTATATAGTATTATGCAAATACAAAATATATGAAAATGCAAATTATATCAATTTCATATCAATTGTACAATTAAAAAAATAATTTCGTACCAAAGTTGGTCAAATACTAAACATATTTTGTCATTACCCGATTTCTCTGGTCATGATGGTGCCTATCATAACCCACCCATAGGCAAGCCAACGCGTAATCCTGAAGTTTAAGTAATAGTATTTGAGGGAAACTAACAGAAACTATGCAAAATATACATTATTACAAAACTAAAAGAATCTTTCCTAGAACCTGGAACTCACTAATATAGAGTTACTATATCCACAAATAAAGAGTGCATGTCCCAAGAGTGGACCAAACTAAATACAAGGCTCTGGCTAGTCTCAAAATACATATACAAAAGACGGGCCAATAAGCTGAAGGAGATAGAATAATCCAAAACGCCAAGTGCTCACCCTGATCTTTGATGTGGACCATTGCTGGCTCGATCTATCCACATTGGTGATTGATGCTCGGACCTGCATCACAAAAGAGATGCATAGTGTAGTATTCATACAAAATAAAAAGGTACCCAATAGGCATCATAGTTTGACTGAGTAAGGTAGGTAAAACTAATATGAACAAAAGGAGTCAAATCTAAACAAAAATCTTATATAAATATCTAAGAAATGAAAAGAGCAGTAGAAGAGACAAGAGAACTAGCCATAGGATCAACCCTAGCTACACTCGGCAGGGACACACATGCGCATTTTAAAGTAAAATACGAGCGGACCCCCATAAGCCCTCCAAATGCACAAAATATCTATGCTAAAGTAGATATGAGCTCAATTTCTCTTGGAGTAAAGTACCGTAGGGGCCAGAAATCCACAAGATTGGGGCCTCGAACCCCTGGTACTGTAAGGGCCACAAATTTTGCGAAGTTGAGACTCAAACCCCTGATGTTATAAGTGATCAAAAGCTTTGAAGTAGTGAAGCCTCAAATCCAACATCAAGTTAATCATAAATCGATAAAACTGAGGCCTTAAACCCCAATACAAAGGTGCTAGTCATCTCATAGAAAGTGAGTCCTCGAACCCAGTACCATGGTAATGATAATTCTATAAAAGTGAGGTCTCACACCCCAATACTCTAAGCGATCAATATTCAATAAAAATGAGTCCTCGAACCCCTATTCCTAGAAAATCAAAATGTTGTAAAAATGAGGCCTAGCTTGAACCCTAATACTCTCCCATAAATGGCCGAACAATGTGTCAAATTAAATACTTTCTTCATAGGGGCTTAGTGATTGTCATGACGTTCTTTCTATAGTGAACTATGTCCACAATTACATACATATGGTCAGGGGCTTTACTGCCATGAAGAACAATTCACTAACTCCACTCGACCTTCAACCGAAATTGAGATAAATCAATCATGAGATTCGGGTCATCAACATACCTCAATAGTCGGGAAAGTGCAGGGAAATTATGGACAACGATGTCCACAAGTGCAATTATTACATACCTAAGTCCTAATTAAAGACTCTAGCCTGCTATACCAATCTACAAGGATCTATGCCCTTTGGAGAGACATCAGGGCATATAAAGAATGTTATTAATCATAAACTAAGGCCAACATGCAAAACCAACTGACGGTAGGGGAACAATAATAAAACAAGCAAGGCTACTATGTATCAACAAGGATCGCATACTCACAATTCACTAAGCATCTGAAAGGACCCAAACATGCCTCAGTGAGAAGGCTCAGAACAACTACCCAACTATTACTATCCCAACAACTTCACATGCTTACCAAGAATCAATATTCTATGGGAGAAAAAGTACTACTAACAATGGGACAAACTAACAAGAAATACAATGATCTCCCGGCTACCTAGTAGTAACAACTAGGCCTATAACATGAATTTTAACTCTTGAAAAAAGTAACCTAACAACCTAACCCAAATTCTACTCAATTCAACATGAATTTACACTAGAAACCTCAGTCTGAAGAAAAGGAAAATCATTGCCTACCTATAGGCTGATCACGCGCGCTCCACTTCACAATGCCTAAGCTTTCCCCTTCTATATAGCCTCTGAGCACTGCCACTTTACAAAAAATAAACACACAATGTCACAAGGACTGCTTAGACACTAAAATTGTGAGAACCGGAAACAGGTCAATTTCGAGGCCAAAAATGGGAAGAGTGCGACTACGTCCCAAAATCTGGATTTAACCCCCAAAATTGGTCAAAATCATATACATAGCTCAATTAACAATGCAACAACTAAATTTGGGTAAAAAATCATCGAAAATGAACAAATAATGAAAATTCAAAAATTAACCCATAACGTCAAGAAATGGGAACAACTACAAGTGGAATATTTACAAGAAATAAGCCCCAAATTTCGAAATGAACTACTCCACAACAATCTTCATAAAAAATCACCCAAAATAGAGCCCAGAATAGTTGAAAATAGACAATCATAGACCAAGAAATGCCAAGAACAACCATGTATAATGTAAATTTTACTTGAAACAGAACATTAATTCCACTTCTCGACATCGCCAATGCACTTTCCATGAAATTTTCTTGAATTTACACCATTGAATCACCAATTTCTCAAAAAAATGCCTAAGATATCATCTAGAAAAGTTTTGCATGTGAGCTATTTTGTTCAAGCATCATATATAAAGACCATATAAATGACCTCCGTGATCACGATGAACAGTGTTTCGCGGTTTCGAAGAATAAGAGAAATGACCTCCATGATAATGAAAGATCCCTCAAGAGTTGTGAAGGTCTAGCCAACTAGACCTCAGCGATCGCGGTCATGGCTCTGTGTTCGCGATGGTCATAAGAACCTGACCTTTGTAATCGCAACACCTAGTTCACATTCTTAAAGGTCACAGGGACCTAATCCTTGTGATGCTCGTCGTTGGCCCATATCTATGAAGATAAGGCTCACCTTTACTAGAAAACTAGCTAAAAAGTGGAATTTTTGTGTTTCAAAGTTCCCAATAGGTACTCAGAATGCATCCAGGACCTCGTAAATAAAAAAGAACAATGTTACCCTACGAAAGCTGATGTTCTAGATTCAATGGCGTAGCTCGAATTTCCTTGTGAGGTCATTTCAATTGAATGTGGGTCCCACTCCCATGGCTATTTTTAGAAAATTTCTACCAATGGACTCAAAATGAGCCCGGAAGTCTCGAGAACTAAACGAAGGATCATTCTGGACCAAATTCAACAATCTAGAACTAGCCACGTTGTCAAAATTTTCAACCGGATATATTTTTCAAGAATGTTAACGAAAGCCAGCTATTGGCCATTTTAGAGGGTCAAAATGTAATGTAAAACTAGGCACACTAAAATCCTCGATTCCTGAGTGGACCATGCTTCCAACCTAATTTGGCCATTTCGGAGCTAATGTGTCACGGCCCAATCGAGGGACGCGACCAGTGCCCGATAGGGGCACTTAGGAACATAGTAAACCAAATTTCTCAGTTAAACCAACCCGGGAATCTACCGGAATTTCGGCAGAGTTTCCTCTATCTTACTAGACTAACCTCACCTGCAAATTAAGATCTAACAGCTTCCCAGACAATAATACAAATGTACATAAATATAAATGCGGGCCGATAAGGTCACCGCTGCGGTCCTGCCGCCTAATAAACATGTCATACATATATAATGTGGTCTCGCGGCCTGATCGAGTACCAAAATTATACAATACACCGCGTATCCCAAATATCACTCATATGCCCTTGACCCACTAGTATCCACAGACCTCTAGACACAAATACTGAACAGAACACATATATTAATACGTTTACAAAGCAAGAAAACACAAGAAGCTACCAAGGCTGGCTCCCAAAGCAAAAAGAGGCGTTGTGGCTGAAACTGGAGGTCCTAAGCAGGAGT
This sequence comes from Solanum clarkiae, assembly GCA_011800125.2. NCBI lineage: Eukaryota > Viridiplantae > Streptophyta > Magnoliopsida > Solanales > Solanaceae > Solanum > Solanum clarkiae. The sequence goes on along the minus strand of JAABOM020099211.1, from coordinate 154 downwards.
ATCTCGCAGCAGCTCGTCGGTACCTGCGGGCATGAACGCTGCCCCTCCGAAGGAAGGGGTCAGTACGAAAGAAGTATCGAGTATGTAAAGCAGGAGATACATAAAATCGATAGAACTCATAAGCTGGAAGAAAAAGGTAGACATGCATAAATCA